>JAFEME010000137.1:0-61526 GCA_018831755.1 Niveomyces coronatus | reverse complement strand
AGTAAAAGTTCGTAAATCCTAAAAATCCTCTAACTTCTTTAAGTGTCTTTAGTGTTAGCTATTCTTTAATTGCCTATATCTTTAATTAGCTTATGCTTATTTTTCTAGGTTAGATCTTAAATCCTAAGAATTTAACTTTTTACTAATAGAATCTACACTTCTTTAATTTAACTAATAGCTTATTATCCTATAGTACTTATAGTACCTTATGTACGTGTTTCTTATATTCTTTAAGTGTGTTAGAGTAGATAAGAATATTATTAAGGTAGATAATAACGAATTTATCTAGTTATCTTTATAAGGCATTATCGATTATAGTTTAAAACATAGCTAGTGCATTTATAAGTCTAAAGGGCATTACTGAATATTTATAATGTCCTTTTATAGTTTAGATAGCGGTTTTCTACTTATAACCTTTTATAATATAAATAAGGTTATAAGCCCCTTTTAGGTTAAGGGTAGTAAACTAACTAGCTTTTCCTAGTTTATCCCTAATTTCTACTATTAGTAGTAATAGGTATTGATTTTTAATTATAATCTTATTTAGTTATTAATAATTAATATATAGTCGTAACTCTCTATTTTTCTTTTAAACCTATAGGATTAGGTATCCTACTAGTGATTTAGATAGTCTAATATATCCCTTTTATAGGTTCTCCTTTAGATACTCCTTAAGTGCTTTCTCCTGCTTAGGGTTCTAAGGATATATCTTATAGAACTTAGGTTCCTTACTAGGCTAGAGTTTAATCTTATAGTCCTAGCGTATATGCTCTAGTAGTCCTATTTCTAGCTCTCTACTAAATAGCTTACTATACTTTAAGTATTCCTTAGGAATCTCTATTGTATTAGCTTTAGGCTCTCTAGTAATTATGTATATTCCTAGAGGCCTATTATAATTCGATTAAGGTGCCTTTTTCTTTAGGCCGCTCTTATTATTATAATCGTATCTTAGTGTATCCTACTAAAGTTAGCCTATTCTCTAGTTAACTCTAGGATTACTCGCCTATAACTAAGGTATCCCTAATATTATATTATGTCTTAAGATTACTATAATGTCTAATATAATATAGTGTTTTATGCCTTATATATAGATAGGAAGCTATATAACCTCTATTTCTACTTATCCTTAGCTATACTTTACTATACCTCCTTCTATAGTTATAAGTTAGTAGGGCTTATCTTTATTTTTCTAGTGTAATTTAAATCTATTAATAAGATTTAGTAAGATATAATTTCCTTATGCTCTACTATCTATTATTGCCTAGGTTTCTTTTCTTACTATTATAATATTAATAATAAGATGTTTATATCTATTAATATTTATAGTATATAGAGACCGATTAGATCTCTATTAAGAGAAAGGCCTTAGTTGCTCTAATAGCTGCCTTTTCCTAACTATTAATTCACCTCTTATAGTGTTTAAAAAATGCTCGGTTCCTTTAGAGCATAGGAGCGTAGGCGGCGTCTAGATCGCCTACCTATTATACTAATCGAATCTAGGCTAAGTAGATTGCTTACTATAACACTATTTCTACTATCCTTATATCGTAAAGTTATAGCTTAGATAGTATATACGTTATTATCTTTAGTATAATATTTATTCTTAGACTTCTATAGTATAAGTTCATTCTTATTATGTTTCTAGATTATCTAGTGTTATAGATCTATTTCTAGGAATAGGCTGTATCCCTATTCTAGTGTAAACTTTAGAAACCACCTATATTCTAATTTCTTCTATAGGTGTCGTCTATAGTTATTATATAAGCATAAAGCCTATAAGATCCTAGCGTAGTCTTAATGCTAAGTGCTAAGTGCTAGGTGTTATACGCTAAGGAGATAAAGTTATAGATTAAGGTGTGCTTCTACTTTATATAGTCTTACGATTAGAGCGTAAGGGTCTATAATGTCTATCCCCCTAATTATAACTCTAATAGGTTCTAGGTCCCCTTTACTAGTTAATAGTACACTAACTAGACAATGTTCTAGTAGCTTAGGTCCTTATAGGAGTAGAATATAATTATAAGCGTTAGATAAGTTAATTAATCTAATCTCTAGTGGTTAAGTTCTATATTCTTAATCTTTATTCTTTATATAGACTATATCTAATTCTTCCTCTAAGAAGTAATTTCTTTTAGGTTTAGAGAAGTAATCTTTACTATTAGTTATATTAATGTTTCTAGTTAGTAGTTTATCTCTATTAGTAGCTTAGAGTTTCCGTCCTTTAGGTATAGGCTTCTATTGTTTCTTAGGGCTTTAGCATTTATTTATAAAGTGCCCTACTTTTCTATAGTTATAGCACTTTCCCTTTTCTTTATAAGTAGCGTTAAGTTCTATAGGTCCTAGGTAAGTTCTATACGCTATAGATCCTCCTTGTTATTTACTAATATTAGGTTAATTACGCTTAAATCTATAAAACCTATTTTATTTTCTACTATGTTTAAGTCGTTAGGTATAATTCTAATTATCGATCTTAATAGCGTTTATAATAAATGCCTTAATAGTTCTAGGTCGATCCTGTTTTAAGATTTTATCCTTTATATCTTTATATAGTCTATTATAGAATAGTTCTATCTAGCTATTATTATCCTATTTAAGTTTAGTAGTGATCCGCTAGAATTCTTATGCGTAGTGCTAAGTAGATCTAGTTTATTTAAGTGACTTAAGTTTATAAGTCGCGGTATATAATTCGTCTAGGTCGCTAAAGGTGTTTTTAAGGAGTTGTTTAAACTTCTTATAGTCCTTAAAAGCTTTATCGGTTTCTATTTTCCGATTTATAGGACTATTATCAAGATAGTCTCTAAGGGTTAGCTCCTACTATTCTAATGCCTTACCTATTAGAAGGTTTTTAATATAGAGAATTTAATTCTTAGCTATATTAAGACTATTATTAACCTTAAGGTAGGCTTTAGCTTAGGTTAAGAAGGTCTTAATATCGCCTTTAGTTCTATTATAGCTCTCTAGCTTAGGGAACTTAGGTCGGCTATAGTTATTCTTTCTCTTATTAGTTTTAAGTTCCTCTAGCTGTTTTATAAGATATTCTATCTATTATTTTATTTCCTTAATAGTTTCGGCTTACGCCGTAATAACTTAGGCTAGGGTAGTAGTGTTGCTATTTATAGTAGACATTATAAAGGTTAGTGCTACTTAAGGTTTTAAGTAACTTACTAAATAAGACTAATTAAAATATAATAGTGGCTTATTCTAAGTTATAGAAGGGTCTATTTCTTAGGAAGTGAGTTAGGTAAATATAAGTAGGCTTAATACTAGATAAGTCGGTTTATTATAGTATATAGTAAGTACTATTAGGAAGTTATTCCTAATAGTAAAACTATTACTTAGATTAATTAGTAGAGATCTAGACTGCCTAGCTACTAGAATCTCTATCCCTTATATACTTATCTATCTCTCTACTATAATTTAGGATCACCTTACTTACTAGTGATCATAGTGAGCGGCGCTTACTACGCTTACGCGTGATCCCTATAAGCGCGTTACGTGACCCTTAGGGCCGCGTTGCCGCTTATTATTTACTTAGCCGCTTCCTTAGGCCGCTTAGTGACGCTGCCTTTTTGTTGTTTATAATAAGATGCTATAACGCTACTTACTAATTACTATATAACTAGGCAGCGGGCTATGCGCTAGTGCTAAGCTAGTAAGCGTGAATTATAGCGCTCTATAGCCTCTACTAATTAAGAGAAAGGTCGAAGTATGCTTTAGGCTATTATAAAATGTTAGCGAGGATAGAAAAGTGTCTATAGGCGTAATAACGCTTAGAGGCCTCTCGTAAGCGTTAGTGCTAGGCATAGGGATATAGCAATATATTATAAATTAGAATTAATAGGTCTAGTCTTTTATCCTAATATAAAACTTTACCCTTATCTTTATTATTATTAGGCTAGTATTTACTAGTAATAAACATATATACGACCTATAGCTATAGGTATGCGTATATGCCTATATAATACTAGTGTCAATAGGTCTATTAACGTCTACCCTAATTATCTATGCCTAAAAAAAGCCTATATTGTATAAAATATAGTACTTTAGCTAACTTTTGCTTTTATACCTCGCTAAATATAGTATTTAGCGCGAAAGGATGTTATTAAGGGGCAGCGGTAAGACTATAGAGAGTCGATAGAGCCGTTATATATAGGCTTAGGAAGTATAAAGGCAGAATTCTAGCCGATTATAAAGGCTACGTTTAAATAGTGCTAGAAATTCTATCTCCTATATAAATGCCTTAGAGGAATACTAACTAAGTTCGTAGATAAGCATTCTCTAGCCGCACCTAACACCTTATATAGAGTCTAGTTAGGAAGAGGATAGTACGACTATTATATAGAAAACAATATCTTAAATAGGTTAAATAGAACATCTAAAATAATAAGACTTCTATAAATAAATTTCTAGTCTTTTAATAGCTAAAAATCTAAAGGGTTAGAGTGTGTTAGTTAATATTAGGAGCCTAGTAGTTACACCACGTAGTGCTAATAATAGGGGCCCTAGAGTCGTTAGAAATAAAAGCTAGAATCGAAGCTTATAAGCTAGGAGTCGATAATTCTCTTAGACGGTATATTATAGACGAAGGTAACCCTAGGCTCACTAGATTATTTATAAACTATAGTGGCTCCCTCTAAGTTATAGCCTTTAATTATAAGCTTTAGGGTTATAATTACTAAATATAGAAGCTAACGTTTATAGCTTAGTCATCGTGCTATTTCTTCTAACCCTTAAAACTCCTATCTTATAGTTAATAAGCATGTCTATTAAGTCACACACACTTATATCTTATGATAATGCGCCGATTTAGGTAGTGATTAAATAGGAATAGGTCTCTAAGGTTAAAAATATATAGATAGGTTAATATCGTTATGCTCCTCTATATATTAGAGACCTTAAATCTGCTTTTATCGACGTCGGCGGCCTAGATTTAGATAATTTCGCTAAAGTCTTATCTAACGTAGGCTACGTTAGAATTAATCTCTAATAGCCTAATATAAGTATTAGCCTAGATTCACTAAGTAAATACTTCTATAAAGAGACAAAAACTATATAAAAATAACTAAGCTCTTCTATATAAAGTGTCCTAATAATATCATAAAGCTAGTAAGATTAATAAGAGATTAGGCTATAATCTAAGCTAAAACCCTTAAAGTAGATATAAGAATATCTTATATCTATCTATATAAATAAGATAAAAGAAAATTTATCTTCTATTAAATATACTATTATAGGGGTAGATAATACTTTATATCCTTATCTTTCCCTTTAGTGCTACTAACGCTATATCGGCCTCTAAAATTATCACCCTATTATATCGATTTATAACTTATTTTAGATAGATCGACTAATATAATTTTCTTTTATAATACTCTCCTAAGATAGAATCCTTATTAAATAAACCGTTATATCTAGCGCACTCCTCCTAAACATATACTTCTAAGTTATAACTGTCTCTAACTCTAACACTTCTTACTTAGATGCTAATCATTACGTTTATAGAAAAGTATAAATCTAGATAGTCTATAATAAGAAATAATTATAGACTATAGTAGTAGTGAAGCTAAGAAGGCTGTCTATAAGGAATTAGAGCGTACTATGCTAACCGACGATAGCTAGCTAAAAGTATAGGCTTATTTAGAGTAAGGCTCTACGTTATAGAAAACTTATGCATAGTAATCTTATTAGTTAGTTAAAGAATATAGACATCTCTCTAAGATCTCTTACTAGCTTACGTCCTTAGTATTAGATAAGTCTATAATAGTTAATAATAGCTCTAGGTAAGTATGATAATAATGTATTAAATATCTATCTAATTATCACTAGGGATCTCTAGAAGGCGGAGCCTTTTATATCGGCCTTAGAGAGCTTACGTATTTATTATAATTATGTTAGCTTTAATATTATAAAAGAAGCAATTTAAGATAGGATTATCTAGCTTATACTATCTTTAGAAACTATACGGTTAAGTAGTAGGTAGGGCTTATTTAAAGCCGGTAAATAGTACCTAAACGCTATCTTAGGGCCGTGAATCCTAATAGCTATAGGTTCAACGTTTTCTAATAACTATAATAATTTCGTAAGAGCAGTAGAATCTTCTTAATCGCTCTTAAGAGATAAAAAAGATTTTATAATTATCGGCTAAGACTGCTACACTAATAAAGACTCTTAAAAGGTTAAAGATACTTATAAAACTACTAAATTTAATGACTTTATTAGAGACTTATTAAGGAGAGCCGACGAAACGCTAGGGCTTTCTAGTTTATATATAGATCGATAGGTCTATAAGCATAAATAGAGAGAGATAGTAGACTATATATCTTACGTCCTTATTATGCGTGCCTAGGTTAATATATATTAGAAACATAGGCATATTAAAAAGGATAGTTAATATAACTACTTCCCTTCTTATAAGTTTTATATAGAACACATCGTTAAAAGTCTTAAGTCTACTAGTCTATAGGTAGAGACTATATAGATAGGGAATAGTAGTAGTTATACGTCCTATTATCTATTCTCTAAACTTAACTAACCTAGGATAGACATTTTCTTTACTTGGCCCTACCCTATGTTTCCTAGAGGCGTAAGACCTATAATAGGAAATAAGGTCTTACTTCTACTTTACCTTATTTATAAGAACATCTATAGTAAGGTAGTGGCCTTAATTTCCTAGGGTGTGGTATCTATATATATTTCTAGAGCTATAGATAAGAGGTTAGTACCTAACCTGTTTATAGCTGTCTAGCTTATAATATATAATTAGATTTTTCTTAACTACTTAGAAGTGTACTAAATTTTTTATCTATTTAAACGATCTAGACTAGGAACTTAGTAAAAACCTACTTTACTAGAGCTGTGTTTATACTAATGCGTATAATGCTTATCTAGAGGTAACGCTTTTATAGCGTAACACTAATATTTATAGAAAACATAGGTTCTATAAAATTATAGACACACATTTTAAAGGCGATGTAGATTAAATAGGGCGTACACTAAAAGTTTTCACACGCCTAGCTTAAAGGCCGTAGCCGCATACTTAAGCTTAATCTATAATTAGAGCAACTACTTATAGCTATAGAAGGGAATAACTAAGTTTATAATTACTAGTTAATTATAAACTCTTAGAACTTTTTAAGAAGAAGGCAGTAGAATATATTTTAATATTAGGACTAGTGTATTAGCGACTAATATATATTAGCTATATGCTAAATTAAGTAGTAGATTTAAAGAATTCTTAATGTACGCTTAGTAAAAAAAAACCTAATACTTTATTCTTATAGCTATATTAAACTAGTCTTAATATTTAAGTTATCGCTAGAATATTAGAGATATACTATTTAGCTAACCGCCTACCCTATGCTAAACTGCTCTAGAGCTAGAATATATATATATAATATAAGTTTCGCTTATCTATAGACGTGTTAAGATAAGCACGCCCTATACACTAGTATGTTAAAGTTAAAAGTTTAAACCTTTAATCCTATGCCTATACTTCTATTACGACGAGTTAAGATAATAAAGTAAAATTAGGTTACGCACTACTAAGCCGAATAATTTTTTATATAGCGACGAGCAGAAAGCCTAAGTACGGTTATAGAGACGTGCTTCTAAGAAGCGCACTAACGATAGGAAAATAAGCAATCTAGATAAGAACTAGTAGAAAATAAAATTATAGTAAGTCTTTTATATTCTGCCTATAGTGTTATAAGATGATTAGCTCTTATAGATACTAACGTATATATATAAGCCTATTAACCTTATTAGATCTTATCTTAAAAGCATTTATCTAATAGAACGATAATAAAGTAGAGGAAAATTAAGAACTAAGCACCTATAGTAATAACGTAATTCGCTATAAGGACTATGTTTTTTATAAGCGTAGGGTTATAGATTATAGCCTTAGATTTTTTAAATATATTATAAGATTAAATTATTAGTGTCGATAAGGTTAAATGTTTTTATAACTATATTAGATTTATTCTTAGGTCCTTAGAAAGACTAGGTGCTATAAATAGTAAGCAACTCTACTACTAACGCCTTATATAACGTAATAATATAAAAGATAGAATAATAAAAGGATACTCTCTATGCGTTTATAGAGCAGATTCTATATTATAAAGCTAAAATACGTTTAGAGCTAAATAACCGCCTTTAGAATGCTATATATATATTATAAATTATAGCTATAAAGGCCTCTTTACTTATATTAATGCTACTTATTAACTAGTGTATTAAGTCTTAAAAAGAAAAGCAATAGGTTAAGGTTTATAATTTACCTCTAGAATTAATTAATTAAGCAGCTAGAAACGTATAACTATATATAACTAAATAGTTAAATAAAACTATAGAGATAGCTTATAGCTTAAAAAGACACCGATCTAAAGTCACTTTAAATACATACTAGCTAAGATAAATAGGATAATTAAGCTAGACATACTTAGTATGCATTACGTATAGCTTACACTTAGGATAGAGCTATTATTACATTCCTGCCGACCTAATCGTATAGCTATATAAAAGCTCTAAGGTCTAGATAGACACTTAGTAGTGGTTATTACTTATATATAATTAAAGGACAATAAACGTTCTTAATGTATAAACACATACTATACGCTATATTAATAGTTATCTATATACTAGAATATGCCTTATCTCTCCTATATATAAATAAGCGCACCCCGCACATATTAATTAACTGCTTATAAGACATGTTAATATAGTGATTTTTAATTTAGGTAGGAATCATACCCCCTCTCTCTACCTATTAAGTTAAACTTAGATTACGCTCTCTATAGAATAGATCTTACGATATACTTCTAATAGGAATTAGTCACCTTAGCTAAGTATTATAGTATAGTATTAATATAAAATGTTTAAGGTAAGCTCGTTTCTACGCGACTCTAGAATCTAAGGTAACTAGTCCTTTATAGCGTCTACCTAATTAGGCGGCATTATATATCTATTCTAAATACGTCTTAGTATTTATCGAAGACTTATTATCACTATATCCTATCGTCGAGCTAGCTTAACTATGCTAAGAGGCTAGATTAATTATAGCTTTATAAGATAAGAAAGGGAAATTCTATTACCGCTATAGTTTTAAAGCCTAAATAACGGCTAATGTCCTTAGTCTTAGACGTGTCTTATATAGACATAGAGAGAGGGAAGTAAGGAGAGAAGTAAAGAGTTTACTATAGTGTCTCTAGAAGCACGCTTAATAATGCGTCGCGCCTACGCTAACTTCTATTTAAATTCTTTAAATCATATATATATAGCTCTTATATTAGCTTAGCTAGGGTATATATAAGCCTAACTTATATCGCATTATTATTAGAATCTATAAATAGCTCGTATAGTATATTAGTATTATTTATTAACTATTAGAAAGTATCTAACACTAGATATAGGAGCTATATCTATAATAAATAGTGTTTAGAGGGTTTGTTTATAGAGTTAGTGATTCTTTAGACATCTCTTCTTCTATTAAGGTACGCCTATAAATTCGCCTATTTCTTAAGTTATTTATCTAACCTACTTATAGTAATATAGCCTTAGATATAAATAAGTTATTAGTTTTTTCCTTTACTTTTCTATTACCTAACTAGGGACTTCTACGATAAAAGTTTAGTAATAATAAAGCAACTATGTATAGTGCGTAGCTATAAACATTAATAAAAGAACAAGATATTTAACTTAAAACGTAAGAGAAGGGTCTATAGAAGTTTAATAAGCTTAGTAGAAAGGGTCTAGGACGTGTTAAAGATCTTCTTCGATGCCTACCTTAATATAACTTATATTATATAGAAGCAAAAGTGCAGCGCTCTACTATAACTTCGACCTAGAACTACTTAGACTTTTACTTAGCGACACTTACTTAACACGTACTAGAGATATAGTAGAGGAAATCTACTTTAAGTCGGCTGCTTACTCTAGAAAGGTGTGTTTTCTACTATTATTATAAATAAAGTTGCTAATTATATAAAGGAGCATTATTTTATTAGAATCCTTAGCTAGGGAGCTTAGTAAGGTTTCTAAGACTATAATAATATACGCCTATAGAGTAAGAAAACTCTAAATTTTATAGAATTCTATATTAAAAGCGACATAGGGGATTATAACATAGATATAAAGCGGGCATAGCTAAGTTACCTTAAAGATATAGTATAGAATAAATAGTAATGTTATGACTTTATAAAGTTATTATAGGTGTTACTTTTTTTTACACGCGTCTAAAGCACTATTTGCCTCTTTCTAGCTTTTTAGCACTCTTCTTATTTATAGAATCTAGGATTAGCTATAAGATTGCTTTATATCTTTATTTAGCGTAAATATCGATTAATAGGCTAATTTTACTATTATAGTAAAAGGCAGGGAGAGATGTCGCCTAGCTAGAAAAAATTACTATAAATTAAAATAAAGTTACTATAAAATAGCTAAACATGCGTAAGGATATATATCTATTTAGAGGTGCGTAAGTAGATGTGCCTTTAATAAGACCGCTATAGAAGGCGCTTATTTAGAAATTAGGATTGCTCGACTATTAGCATAGCCAGCCTAGTTTATCTTATAACGATAAACTTAGTCTAACTTCCTTTTATTATAACTCTTAATCTAAATAGAAAAATTCCTTAGAGATTTATTATTAGACTCTTTAGTTTCTATCACCCTTTTCTTTAGGAAAGTCTTTAAACTAATAAAGAGGGATATAGCTACTAGCAACCTTTAGGAGATCTATAGGGCCTAGGTGCTTATAGCATAAGGCCGAAGTAGGCCTAGGCAACTTGCTCTTATCCTAAGTTTAACACATAGCATTTTACTAGTAAGTAATTATAGTAAGTCACTAGTAACTTACTTTTATCGACCTAAAGATATTAGTAACTAATTTTAACATAAGCCGTAGACGCTAGTAATAGCCTAGTGTAAGTTACTAATACTAGTTAGTTACTAGTATACTACTTTTATAAGTTACTAGTGCCTAACGACTAATAGTAACTTATTATAGCTAGTTACTAGTATAGGGGTACTATTAAATTTAGTTACTAGCGACTATAGGCACACTAGGCACTAGCAACTTATAGCTAACTATTATTCTCTAAGGCTATAACGTTATCTATATAAGCCTATAGTATATATTATATAGCTAATAGCTATTAAGGGGGATCTTATAAAAGTAGTAAACTAAACCTTTAAGGCATTAGTGTTAAACGTCCTAGATAACGTATAAGTTTAGCTAAAATATATCTATAGTAAGTTATCTAATGTTATAGAGGGCGTAGCTACTAACATCCTATCGCCTAACTATACTATGCGTAGAATAAGGGATTATATTAAAGAATGTCTAGGATAGTAAGAAAAACTAAGTATATTTAATTTATAAAATTTAAAGCCACGTATTTATAATATGCATTCTAAATTTACTAAAAAGTCCTACTCGCTCCCTAATTTAATTTACTATTACTACTAAGAGGCAATAGGTCGGTCGCGAATTAGCGAGAATAAGACACTATAGCACATAACAGTAGGCGATATAGTAGGCATAGTAGTAGGTAAATATAGTAGGAGCAATAGTAGGAGGAATAGTGCATAGAGAGCCTACTAAACATAAAATTAGTAATATAGTTAGTACTATAGCTAGAGAAATAGTGCTATACGTTAATAGCGAGTAGGAATAGGGGAAAATAGTAAAGAAACTATTTAGGTAATACGCTAAAATCATTTCCCTATTAAGATTAACAGCTAGTTAAGATCAATAGTCGGTTAAAGTTAATAGTAAATTAAGATTATTAAATTATCTTAGTTATAGTATAGTAGAGCATAATTAAAAGCCGTATAGTATTAGACTAGGTGCTTTAGAGGGTTTATAAGTGTAGATAGTAGGAAAGAATTATTCCTATATAGCAATAGGTAAGACTCTATAAGCATAGAAATCTATATCCTCTTAACCTAGACCTTACTTTAAAAGATTAACGGCTAATCTAGATAATAATAGTATAATTATAATTTATTAGGTTAGACATCTTTTAATTTAGACGTCTATCTAATAATATTAAATGTCCTACACATACTTTAGTAAAGGTAGTCTAATTATATAGGTAGATGTCCTTACTATCCTTGACTTTATAGTGCTTAACTATATAGATAGATGTCCTTTATATACTCTACCTAATACTAGCTAATAACATAGATAGATGTCCTCTTTCTAGTCTTATATATCTTATCTAATTATATAGGCAGATGTCTATTATATCCTTAACTTAATACTGCCTAATTATATAAATAGATGTCCTTACTACACCCTAGCGAATCTTATCTAATAGTGCCTTAGCGCGTTTTACCGCTAATACGACAGCCTAAAATTTAATGCCCTAAAATAAATGCTTAATGTTATATATAATATAGTTTTTAATTATGCTCTACTTTTATTATTTTCTACTTTTAATCACACTCTACTTTTAATTATAGTCTGCTTTTAATTATAGTCTACTTTTAATTATAGTCTGCTTTTAATTATAGTTTACTTTTAATTATAGTCTGCTTTTAATTATAGTCTGCTTTTAATTATAGTCTGCTTTTAATCGTCTTCTACTTTTAATCGTCTTCTACTTTTAATCGTCTTCTGCTTTTAATTATTTACTGCTTTTAAAAATGTTTTTCTATAATAGTATATCGCTTTTAATAATTCTAATACTATATTGCTTTAACATATTTTAATAGTTTTAACTTATTTTTACTTTTAACCTATAATTACTTTTAACTTCTAATTAATTTTAACCTATAATTGCTTTTTAGTTACTACTAATTTTAACCTATAATTACTTTTAACTTCTATTTAATTTTAACCTATAATTGCTTTTTAGCTGCTACTAATTTTAACTTATAATTGCTTTTAACTTCTAATTAATTTTAACCTATAATTGCTTTTAACTTCTAATTAATTTTAACCTATATTTACTTTTAACTTACTACTAATTTTAACCTATAATTGCCTTTTAGTTATTACTAACTTTAACTTAATATTAATTCTTACTTACTATTAATGTTTATTAACTTACTAAATCTAATTATATAGGCTATTATAGTCCTATAGAGGACCTACTATAGTATTATATAGTTATATAATACCTTTATTCTTATGCGCGTATAGAAGACACGCTTTCTCTTTTACTTACCTCCTCGCGCTATATTATAGCTAGTCTAGTTATAGACCTACCCTATAGCCTAGTTATACGTCTACACGTTAGACACTGTATTTAGCTAAGTACTCTATTGGTTCCTAATCGTAGCTTAAAGAGCTACGTCTTATACATAGAGCCTTCCCTACCTAAGGAGTGCCTATCTATAATAATAGGCTGATTTAAGCCGCCTATGTGCTCCCTATCCTATGTGTAGCTAACTGCCCCTTAACACGCTACGTCTTATAACTATAACCTAGTATAGACTTAATCTTTACGCATCTTATATAGGAATTATTACTAAGCTCTTCTTTAACATAAGATCCTTATAGAGGCAAGCCTTATAGCGGATGCCCCTAAAACTAAAGCTATAAACTTATTATAGTAGTAGGTGCGTAACATTAAGTCTAAAATCCTAGCAACTTACTATAATAAGTTACTAGCGCTTCGCTAGGCGTAAATTATAGGCACTAGTAATAGCCCTATATAGGTTACTAGTGCTAGTTAGCTACTAGTAAATTACCTATCTAAGTTACTAGCGCCTAACGAGCACTAATAATATATCGCTAT
This sequence comes from Niveomyces coronatus, assembly GCA_018831755.1. Classification (NCBI taxonomy): domain Eukaryota; kingdom Fungi; phylum Ascomycota; class Sordariomycetes; order Hypocreales; family Cordycipitaceae; genus Niveomyces; species Niveomyces coronatus. The sequence goes on along the minus strand of JAFEME010000137.1, from coordinate 47,784 downwards.
TAGTTACTAGTATAGAGGGCTATATTAAATATAGTTACTAGTGATTATAGTTTAGATAGAATAGGTTAAAGGCAGAGAAGTAGTATATTCTTATAGTTACTAGTTTAAGCTAAGCCTTAAAAATGCATATATCTTTTAATAGATAGACATTATAAAGGGGAAATTATAGGGCTATAAGGCCTATTAAGTAGAAGTACCTAAGGAGAAACTTTAGGGGATAAATGCGTTTATAAGAAGAATTCATATAGCCTAAAACGTCCTCTTACTAAACACCTTATTCTTTATAGAGACTTTTACACACTACATTTAAGAAATATAAACTCGACCTTAATCATTCTCTTAGAACGCACACTAGCGACTTATAGACTTTATTTTAACGTCACCTTATAGGTATAAAAGCTAAAGTCTTACTTTTATCCTTAATATTAATTCTTAGTAGTAGGAAGGATAGCTATAAGATAGTTAGTAAAAGTATAAATAAGGATAATAAGATAATAGGAAATAGTATAAATCGTAACTAAGAATAACTAGTAGGCCCTATTAGCTAGAAGCTACTAGGTGTAATAAATAATAATTATAATGATTAATTCTTAGCGAGTAGGTTAATAGGCCGTGCGCACTACTTATTACGTAACTACTATTACGACTCCTAGCGCTCCCTCGCGAGCTTATCCTCTAGGTATACTCGCATCTAACTACGTCTCGCAGCTATTTCTTACACTAGCCTATAAAAGGCTGCTCGCTATATACGTTATAATGCTAATAATAGTGCTAAGCACGCGTTAATATAGGCGCCGGCTGATCCTAGAAGCTATATAGGCTTACTATGCTAGCTATATATATTAGAGCCGCTAGTTCTACGCGGATAACACTAAAAACACTAGGCTCTTTACTATATATGTTTTTATTATAGACTAAAAAGATAAGGCTACTAGATGTAGTTTATAAGAATACTACTTTTTAACTATTCCTTAGCTTTAATAAAGGAAAATAAGTTATAATAAGGCTTAAGATATAGATAGTATAAACGCTATAAGTGCTTTTACTACTTATAGTTTATATTCTACTAGACTATTACTAATAGTAGTATTATTTTCGTCCTTAAATTCCTAGTATACTAGTGAGCTAGGCTAGGTTATTTAGCCTATAACATTATATAATTTTCTATTTACCTTCTATATAATAGGCCGTTTTAAACGCTCTAAAAATTCCCTTAAATAGGTTTTAGTTGCCCTTAAAGAGCTTAGTCTGCGACCTAGCAGCTCTAGTTAGTAGTGAAAATTAAGGTAATTTAAGTAACGAACTATTATAATGTCTTTAGAACTATTCTTTTATTACTCCTCCTTATCCTTTACTATTAGCGTCTTTATATAGTGTGTAAGCTTATAGGAGCGTCTAACCGTTATTAGATCGCGAAGTTTTAGCTAACTCTTTAATTTTTTAAGATAAACGCGTTCTAGAGAGAAGCGTAGCTACTCTAACACTATACGTAAAGGTAGACTAACTTATGTCTAAAGGAAATTTTATAATCTTATAAGCGCGTTAGATAAATACCTACTATACTAAATTTATTATATAGTAATCTAGGCCCCTAAAAAACTATAGGCCACTTTTTCTATTAGACCTACTATTAATAAACACTAGTAGATTATAGTAATAAGACACTATTATAATATATAAATAGATAAAATAGTAAAGTCGTCTAATAACTTTATTAGCACTAATTAGTAACTAGTTACTATATTATAGCTAACTAAAGGAGTATAGAAGAGCTTAAGTAACTTTTAAAATAAGCTAAGCTATAAGTAAAGAGAGAATAGCAACGTACTAAGAGAGAACAACAACGTGCTAAGAGGGAATAGCAACGCGCCGAAAAGTCTAAACAATAGCGCTTAGAAGAGCAGCGACGCGCTAAGAGAGAACAGCAACGCGCTAAAAAGTCTAAATAACAGCGCTTAGAAGAGCAGTAACGCGCTAATAGAGAGCAGCGGCGAGCCGAAGTGTCTAAAGAGCAGACCTATCTAACAACATTATTTAAGTATATTACTACTTACTATAACCTAGTCTCTTCTAAATTTAGAATTAAACGCGTTAGATCACTTATATTAAAAGGCTTAATTATAAACCCTAGAGATAAGCTATGCCTAATAAGCCTTTAGCTATAGCTAAACTTTATTAAATAATAAAGGATAGCGTCTAGTGTGCTTAATAACGCACTCTAGGAAAATATATAGCTCTTTAAATTATAAAGCTTTTTATCTAGCCTTAGTAATAGAATTTTATAACGACTAATTATAAATAAAAAGGGTCTTAAATATTTCCTTTATAATAGTATAGAGGATCCTATTAGATTAATTCTTTACTAACTTAAAGAAGTAGAATAAGTTAGGACTATATATAATATAGGCGGCGGTATTATCTTTAAGAACCACCCTAACGTAATAACCGATATAGTAGAAGAGGTTATTAAGTAAGAGAGCTTATCACCCCTACGAACTCCTAACTATTAATAGGTCTCTAATTAGCTTTAGCCTAATTAAATATATATCTATTAATCTAATAATACTACTTCTATAAGGTAGAACATAGTATATATTTATAAATATAAAGCACTATATAAACTAACAGCCCTATACCTCTAGGTTAGGCTGCGACTAATAGATATTTATAAAGAAGTTATTAACTATAAAACGATTCTAACATCGGCCGATCTAGATAAGCGATTTTAGTACTATATAGAAAGACTAGCGGCCGCTACTATCTCCTAAACGTACTATTATATAATAGAGGGTAGGCTTAAATATAGTCTATTAACAATAGGAGAGACGATTATATTTCTTAAGATCGACTAGGAAGAACCTAGCACACTATACTACTACTTAGCTAAGCCTAGCCTAGAAGTCTCTATATATCTAAATAATTTCTATTCCTATATAGCTATTAGTTAATATTTAGCCTTTACGCTCTTAGCCTTAGGCCGACTAGGCTAGCGGTAAGAGCATAGCTAAGAAGAGCATTACGTAGTAATCTTAGGCTTAAAAACATAGGTAGAGGATTTTAAGAGCACACTATAATCTATTCTAGCTAGTAAGCGGTTAGCACTAGAGGACTTAGATTATAAGCTAATAACCTATAGGGGCATAGACCGATCGCTATATCTATTTCGTTTTAACTAAAAACTAGTTATCTATAAAGACGAGCTAGACACCTAGCTAGTAAGAGTATATTCGCTAGAGTCATTAGATAACAAAATTAGACAAAGGCCCCTAGAAACACCTAGTCTAGTAGAACGGCGAGTAGGCAGTAAAGCGTAGGGGCTAAGATAAAGTTAGAGAATTTAGGCTTAACATTCTAAGAGCTCTATATCTAGAAGCCGTATAGAATAAGCCGTAGAGTACTATACTTAGAAATGTCTCCTAGGACTTATTAAAAGGACACCTCTTAATATATCTTACCCTAATATAAGACTTTATATAAGGAGGCCTAATTAAGTAGGCACTTAATTTACTAATCGCTACCCTCTTAGCTATACTAAGTGGCTCTAGCTTTTAACCTAGCAGCTAGAAGATTCCTTAGACAATAGAGTGATAACTCTTAGTAAAGTTAGCTCTTATAGTACCTTATTCTACGTCACTCTAGTTACATATAGCTATGTCTTTATCTATAAAGGAATAGTGTAGGCGTTTATTAAGGATCTTTAATATAAGACAGCGGTCTATAAACGTCTTAGGCCGCTATAAGGTGTTAGCGTGCCTATATTCCTAGGTAGTATTGACCTTTAGCTAATAAATAAGATATACTACTATAACTATTATATATATATTATATATATATAGTTTATATTATAGGGAGGCTATAAGCTAGATTATTTTAATCTTACTAATTATATAGGGAAAAGGCTTATAGCTAAAACACTATAATCTCTTTACTTAATATATAAAGTAGGAGTTGTCTATAAGGATGTATAGAGAAATAACATACTATATAATCCTAAAATAAACTATATTATAATAATTGATTTTAAAAGATCACTATTAGTATAGGCACCTTAACGTACACTAGGTTAAATAGTGCTAAATAAGTATAAATAGAGCTTTAGTGTAATATAAGGGAAACTAATAGGCATAGTTCGTCCTAGGAATAGGGATGCTACTAATATTAATAAAGATATTATTATAGTAAGGTCGGTATTTTTTAAGCTAAATTAGTACGCTATGAAGTAATAAATATATTAGTATATACTTAAAGACCCTTAGTGTTTATAATAGGTATAATCCTAGTCGTTATACTTCCTACTACTATAATCCTAGCTAAATAAATCTACGACTAACCCTTTGCTTCCTAGACAGCGTTGTCCCCTAATAGACTTCGCACTTAATAGCACTAGTCGCCGCCTATTAAGCCCTTTCTAGACACTTAAAGATATACGCCTAATAGTGGCTTATTAAGGCGCTTCTATATATAGCTATAATCGCTATAAGATAGGGCAGTGCCTTAATCCTACCTAGTAGAGGGGAGCCTCTTATAGTAGTCTATCTATAAACTAAGAGGAAATAGTATTACTACACCTTATTCTTATTAGGTTTAAAACTAGATGTCTATTTACTAGTTAATTATAGATAATAATTCTAGTAATACTATGCTAGCGAAGCGGCCTATATAATACTATATAAAAGGTAAAATTACTACGCCGCTTTTATAACTTAGAAAGGTAGGATTTTAATCTATATAAGATAACTTATTATATATTAGAGTTAATAAAAGTAGCCGCTTAGCTATATAGCACCTACTAGTAGGTGGTGCGTATATAGTATATATAGGATATAGTGCCTATAGTAATAATATATATAGCCTCTATGTATTCTTAAATAGTTTTACTAAGAGCTAGGAGCGTATATATTTTTCTAGTCGGCTAATACTATTAATATAAATATAATAGTAAAAGAAATAGATAAAAATAAATATCTTAAATGCTTAATAAGAGAATTAGAGTCGTAGTGCTAAGAAAGTCGGCCTAAAATAGAGGAAATAGAGAGTTATAAGGAAGAGCGACGTATAAACTAATAGGCGACTTTAGGTAAGTATTTATATAATTACCACTTCGATATATACTAGAAACTTAGGCTCGCTTACCTATCGCACTGCTTTACTAGCCTCGCTCCCTTAGTTAATAGTAAATACTATCCTAAGTGGCTTTAGCCCTAGCGAGCCTTTACTAATAGCTAGCGATAGGAACATTTTAACAATATAATGCGCATTAACGGTAAGAGGCGGCTTTTCTACTAAGAGAGCATAATAAGAGATATTAGGGAACGCTTTACGCGTAGTAGTACTAATTATAAAAGTAAGATTCGCTATTTTAAGTTTATCGCTATTAAATGCCCTATATAGAATATTCTAGACCTACTATAGGCTAATAAGAGGATATGCCTAAAGTATTAAGTGATAGATCTATTAGTTAATAGTAGTATTTATAACTTTTACGACCTTAATAATAACTTTAATTATAAACTTAACTCTAATAGGGGAAAGTAGCAACCTAATAGGGGTGGCATCTAAATAGACTTAAATAGTAATAAAAGCATAGCCTTTATATATAATTAGTAGGCTCTATAAAAGATTACTATAGACTATCTTAAGGCCGCTCTTACTAAGGAAACGCTATTTATAGTTATCTATAAGTTAGCTTATACTAAGTAGGGCATACTAAACTTAAAAACATAAGAGGCATAAGAAGCGCATATTACTATAGTACTTATATAAGTTTTTAATTATATGTTTTAGTATAGTGTTAGCTATAGCTATATCGCTACTAGTAAGTATTATATCTTTCTCTTCTATAACTAAGTAGAACTACTAGTATTATATTAGTATCTTTACGTACTAGATAAAGCAGTGACCTAAGCAATATCCTATGTCTAGGTTAATCACGATTATATGTCCTATACTACTATCGCTAAGCTAGCTAGCTTTTATCTCCTAAGCCTTAGCGCTCTAGCGCTTATAGGCCGTCTATTTTAGGAGGCTATAGATTAGCCGGTTCTAAAGAAATAGAAGATAGAAGAGTATATAGACCTACTAACTAGTCTAGAGCTTAAGGTTATAGATTCGTTGTTAGCTCTATTCCTATAGGATATAGATAGGCTATGCGACGATAAGGACAGTAGAGTAGAGGATTAGTAATATTAAAGCATAGTAAGCACTAGCCTTAATAGGTAAGAGATAGACTCTATTAGTAAGGGTAGTAGCGATAGCCCTAGCGGCTCTACTTTAGCGCTTATAAGACTATACTATATATAGGCCTGCCTTACTAGCCTAAAGCTAGCTCGTCCCCTAGATAGTAGCTACCTAAATGTGTTCTTCTATAGTGTCTATAGTAATAGATAGTATCTAATCACCGCCTATAAGTTTACCGACCTAGTGACTAAACAGCTATAATAGGACCTATACTATAGCTATAAAGCCCTTCTTAGCTAGGGCAAGGCCGGCATAAGTAGGGTGCTATTTAAGCTTAAGCTAGTCTATTTTAGCTATACCTTTATCGGCAAGGGCAGCGTCTTAACGCGTCCGCGGCGCTTAGAGTATAAGAGCCGCGTCTACTAGCGCCTAGATAAACTATAGGGTAAGGTAGTGCTAGTGCATATAGGCCTAATCTCGTTCTATCCTAGCTATATCTTACTAGGTAGTGTGTATATAGTGCATATAATGCTTATATTATAGGCGGGCGAGATAGCGATAGACGCGACTATATCTAGTCTATAGTCTAAAATTAAGCAATCGCTATATACGCTCTATTAGAACGGCGTTAGCCATAGGGACGAATGCGCAGCTAATTATCTCTAGAACGTAGAGCAAGGTTGCGTTATAGTGATTAACTTTAATTACGCGATCTTACTCTAGCTAAATAAATATAACTTATTAGTTAGCCTAAAATATAGTCTACCTATAGCGTATTAAAATTAGATATAAAACTATACTTTTTCTTATCTTATAGTTATAGACGTAATATAACTACTTCTACTAAGAAACATAGGCGTATTCTCTATTAGGTAGATTATACACCTATAAGCAATTTTCCTTACTTAGTACTGCTAGCACCTATTAGTGCGGCGACGCGTTTATAGGTGATATTACTATACCTTTACTATAGACCACTATTATAATCCTAATAGTATAATAGAAGAATTTTTAAGAGTTTATATTCTATTATAGAGTTAATTCTAGCAACTATTTATATAAAAAATTCTTAAAAACCTTTAAAGAGACTATTTAGTTATCTTTAAGCCTCTAGGAACGAGTAGTAGCAATATTATAGGAATCTACTATTTAATAATGCTTTAATACGCTAATGTCCTTAAGAGTTTAGTACCCTATTAATGCTAATACTACGTTAAGTAGAATCTAGTTATTCTTTAAAAGGGCAGTTAAGCTACTAGTTAGTAACTAAGTCGCCGACATAGTAAGGATAATTACCTATACTATAGATATTACTATATTATAGCTAAGGTCGACGAAAATAGGTTGCCTAAAGTTATATAGACGCGCTACTATACTATAAGCTTTATTATTATGCTTTCTCTAGTCTACTAAATAGTAAGCAAAGGGCAGAACACTAACTATGCCTATACCCTTTGCGGTTAGAACTACTAGTTTATAAGGCTATAGCTATAGATCTTTACTATACGCGCCGCTAAGCCTTATACATCTATACACTTAGGGAGATAAGGTGGTTCGTCCTAGTCTTATAAAGGGTTTATATAAAGTAGATTCTAAAGCTATGCATAACTAGGGGACTTAGTAAAGGGCCGCCCTAAAGTCAATTAATCCTAAGCTTCTATAACTACCTATTACGTATAAGCAATCTTAAGGGCTTTTATAATCGTATAATTCTATATTTAGTATATAATAAAAGTAACAATTTAATATAAATACTATTATATATATTTAGTGTTATAAATAGGTATCCTCTGCCTATAAATCTAGCCCTACTATTATTTAGAGCGCACTATTTAATGTCTTTTAAGCTTTTGCTATCTCCTTACTATAACTTATAATAAACTATAAAGAATAACTCTATAAATTCTCTAGACATAGTTTCTAAAGTAGTTAAGATGTTAGAAAGTCTAGCCCTAACACTTTAGATAGTTATAAATTATTTTTCTATTATTTTATATAGTGCTCTCCCTTCCTTCTAAATATATATTATTAAAATAGTTATTTCTAATAGTAGGATAGCACTAAAGGAACGTTTAAGACTCTAGTGTTAGATTTTCGTCCCCTATATAGTTAGGACACTAATTTAGATTTATACACATAGGGAAAAGGTCTTCTTAGGTTTCTACCTTAATAGCCCTTAGCTTAGTCGATATATTCTTTACGACTTACTATATAGGAATTCTTAGCCGCACTTTATTAATCCTACTAGTTTCCCTTTTATTATAAAGGCTTACTATTAGATTAATAACTTAAATTTATCTCTATATAAGCTCTTCCTCTATTAAGTCTCTAGGTTAGTAGTATAGTAGTTTAGTAAGTCGCGCTTATTTAGGAATAGTAAGGTTAATCTTAGGCTCCTTATACGTCTCTTCTATCTCGCTATAGGCCTAAGCTGCGATATCCTAAGTTCCTCTATTATAGAAGTAGTACTTACGCTACTCCTTTATAATCCTCTTCTTATAATCTGCCTGTTTTATCTAAATTTGCTCTATAAGCTTATAAATCGCTTATTCGTCCTTATAGCCTATAATTTAGTATTAGCTATTCTTTAGCTTTTTACACTACTATTCTAGAGCAAGAACCTTAGGGTTAGGCGTGGCATTCTCCTACACCTTAGGCGGAACTATATCTCTTATAGCATAATAGTCGCGCGTAAGGCTAATATATATAAATAACTAAAATAACTTATTCTACTTTTCTTCCTTAAGAAATGCATTCTATAGGTCGAATTATATAACCTTATTTAGATACGCGCTATAGAAGGTCTATAAGCTAGGATTATAACGCATTATCTAGTTATAAACTATATCTAGTGCGTCACCTATATAATCGACTTTATTAGTAAATTTTCTAAGTATATCTATAGGACGTTATATAATAAGGTATGTACTATCTACTATGTTTACTACGCCTCTATAAGCGAATCTAGGTGTCTAGGCTTTCTTATGTTTAGAATCTAGGCTCTACTAGCCTATATCGTAAAGAAGCTTAGAGTAGAGCATAGCCTTATCTAGAGATAGCTCGCTATCTTAAACGTAGTAGAGAATTAGTACCTTAAGCTTACTTTCTTTCTAATAAAGGGGCATAGACTTAGTAGGGCCCTAGATTTCTATCTTTAGAACGTAGGAAGTATTTATAAGGGTTAGTGCATTAAAAGCCTAATTATAAAGAGCGAGGGCAAGAACAGTCGCTATAGGATAGAATAGTAACTACTTTATAGGTATAAAGAGAAAGATTATACTAGAATACGCCCTAGTTAGCTTAACTCTTATCTAATTATAGTAGATAATAAAACATACGGCTTAGGCTTATTATTAGCACCTTTATAGTAAATAAATTTAATAGCTATAGTAGGGATCGGCCGGCCTATAATAGAATGATATATAAGCATTATACTAATGTCTTTATAGTAGAGTGCTTTAGGACGCCTACGCCCTATTGTCTTAGAGGAAAGCATTTCCTCTAACTTAGCGGACGTCTTATCTATTAGCTAATTATCTACGCTCTCCTCTTAGTCCGCTAAGTAGATAAACTTACGGCTAAATAATTTCTCTATAGAACTATCTATAGGCTTACGCCTCTTTCTATTTACTAACTTAGTAGGGCGTGCTCCTATATAACATAGAAGCTAGTAGTATACTATTAGATTAATCTAGTAGCGCTTAAGATAGAACGCGCTAGTATCGTACGTAATATTAAATATTAGGATAGTCTATAGACTATCTACGTTAAGCACTAGTTTACCGTTAATATTTAGCGGTTAAAGTTAGAAATTAGGGACTAATATATTATAATAATACTATAGTAGTTAATAACTAAAGGAAAAGATAAAAGTTAGTAGATATATATTATAAACCACTTTAATATTATTTTAGTCTATAAAGCGGCTAGTAATAGTTATATAAAGCTACTAAAACTAATATATATACTTATTTAATATACCTAAAGAGCCGATCTTATAGTTAGAATAAATAAAGAGCATAAAGTCTATAGTAATCGTAGAGGTTAGGTTCTCTAGTATTTTCTTCTATTCCCTAACTTTTTTCTTATAGTAATAGCTTTATATATTATATTAGCAGCGCACTAAGAGACTAAACTTATAGAGCTAGTAATATACTAAGTCTATTTCCTATAAATACTACTTAGGTTAATCTTTATCTCTTCTAAATACCTTAACCTAATATAATAGACTTTACTAAGCCTCTACTAGTTAGTAGTATACTACTCTACTATTAGAGGCGTCTACTTCTTCGCCTTATGCTGCTTTTCCTTTACTATAAAGCGTTATAGAAAGTCTATATACTAGCTAGTTAGCGTTAAATATTATAGTTTTATATAAGCACTAGCTATAGTACTTAATAGAGTGGCTAGGGCTATCTAAGAGGAAAGGATAATAAAAGGAAGACTTTTAAAGAAAAGGGTAGTAGCGAAATAGGCTTTTAAGGTCGTTAGGAAGCATAGAAGAGTAAGCAGGTTATCTTTAGAACAGCGATACGATAGATAAAGTAAGCATCCTCGGCGGGCTAAGCGCCGCGTTCGCTAAGGGGCTAAACTAATGATAATAACAGTAGGCCAACCTAAGCTAGTAAGGCTGCCGTCGCAGCCTAGCGCCGTAGGAAGTATTGAATACCTACTTACCCCTCACTACTAGAGCCTCTAAAAGCGGCACCCGGCGCCTCTAGATTTAGAGGCTCGAACAGCGCTTCTTGCATTTAAATAGTAATATATATTCTTTTACTATATACGATTTCTAATTGTAATGATTTTAGGTACAAGAAATACGTCTTCACCTATAATAAAAGCACAAGGTATTTCCCTAATCCTAGTTGCCAGATCAATCTCTACGGTCCGAAGAAGCGCATGATAAGCGGCAGAGGGCGTGTATCTAGTACGACAAGGTAGGCTGGTGGGTGTCATCCAAGCGCCACGTCTCAGCCTGTCTCGATGGAAGCGAGCCGCCTGTCCGGCACCAATAACAAACACCTCAGACTTATGCTTACTTAGTTGCTTTTTCTCAGTCGTCTCTGTTCCCTCTTTCCTCAATTCGGTCTTGTCGGCGGCCAAGTAGCGCGCTGGCATGGCCATACACCGTTTTTTGAGTCACTATGAATTCTTTGTTCTGCAGACACGACAAATTAGCTCACGGAAACTCGAAGCCTTTGCCAGGAAAGGATATGAGATTGGCTGGTCCGGCTGTCGGAGGAAAGGAAAGAGTGCGGGTATGGGCCCCTTTTCAATGCGGCTTCGTTGGATACTTTTAGTATCCTTTCCCGTCCAGTCGCTTGGAGAAGGTGGTTGGCTGGACGAAGATAGCCGGCTTCGCCACCGGGCGAACCTTTATGGCCTGTGCAACTTTTCCGGATCGAGCGTCAAACAGCGGGAGGGCTTATGATACTCCCAGAGCTCACTGACTCCGGAAGTCGCGACGAGAAGATTTGCCTTCGAGAGCCCCCGACGCACTGAAAGAGTCGACTAACAAGGACATGCTACACATCAGTGAAGTAGATATGACTGGGTTTATTGTCCCCATCTAATGATATTTGGAAAATGTGCCCCAATAACCGTTCCCGACCCGTCAAATCAGGCTTTGAGGCGTCGAGTCAAATTGGTCAATGTCTCACAAAGTAGTGTCCATAATCATGTTTGCTTATACACGGTTCAGAATTAAGACCCTCCATTCCAATTCAATGGAGAAATGCATTGTCGCACTGGCAAGGACTATCCGCCACGAAGCCCTCCCGATTTCTATTATTGTGCTGAAACCCGTCTTACTTCTTGGTGAAAAATGAAGATAATTTAAAAAGAAAAGGAAGGAAGGAAGAAAGAAAGAAAGAAAGAAAAAAAGAAAAAAAAAAACTCCCAAACTCCGCCCAAAAAAAATTTGGTGCGTGTCAACATTTGAACGCATCCATTCTCTCGAGACGCTCGAGCTCTAACACGCCTGGTCGTGAATGAGGTCCTCGCCGCCGGCCAGAACGAGCAATGTCACCTCAAGATTGGCCGCGCTCCAAAAGATGGATCGCCACCCTCAGCTTCTCCTCCTTTGCGCTGCTGCAGCCCCTTACCGAGACTATGCTCGCGCCGCTCGAGGCTGCCATTTCTCGCGATCTCAACATCAAGAGCCCGCACGACTGGCTACTCGTCAACTCGCTCATCCTTATCGGCGTCGGCCTCGCGCCGCTGGTGCTGGCCCCGCTGTCCGAGGTCTATGGCCGAAAACCGGTGCTCATCTGCGGCACCGTGTACTTCATCATCTGGAACACGGCCTGCGGCGGCGCGCAGACGCTGGCGCAGATCCTCGTCCTGAGACTGCTGGCCGGCTTCGGAGCATCCGTGGCGGACGCCATCGCTGGCGGCTTCATAGCGGACCTGTGGAAGGCCGACGAGCGCGGCGTGGCGTACGGTGTCTTCATGGCCGCGCCGCTGCTGGGCCCCGCGCTGGGTCCCATCTGCGCCGCCTTCATCGCCGAGGGCACGACTTGGCGCTGGGTGTTTTTTATCGAGTCCATCGTTTGCGCCGTCGTCACCCTTCTCGCCATCGTGTTTCTGCGCGAGACCTACGAGCCGAGGATAAGACAACTCGAGCAGCGCAAGGACGAGAAAGCCGCCACACGCGCGTCACATGCATGCCCGGAGTCCGCGATGGCCTCGCCGGCTGACCGCGAGACTACCCCCGCCAAGCCCGACTTCATCAGCCTGATGCGCGAGAACCTGCAGCGCCCCGTGCGCATGTTGGCCACTAGCATCATCGTGAAGATCCTCGCCACGTACATGGCGCTGCTCTACGGCATAGTGTTCCTCTTCCTCTTCATGTATCCGCGCATGTGGCGGGAGCAGTACGGCCAGAGCGTGCGGATCGGAAGCCTCAATTACATTGCGTTGGCCATCGGCCTCATCGTCGGCGTCAACGTCGGTGGCTTCCTCAACGATCGCGTCTACGTCGTGCTCAAGGCACGTAACGGCGGCGTGGGCGAGCCCGAGTTCCGCGTGCCGACCATGGTCATCGGCACCGCCCTCGTGCCCGCCGGCCTGCTCTGGTGGGGATGGACCGGCCAGGCACGCCTTCACTGGATTCTGCCCAACATCGGATGCCTGCTGTTTGCCACGGGCGTATACATCTGCTCAAGCTGCGTGTCCGTGTACACGATCGACACGTACGGCCGGTACGCGGCGTCGGCCGTCTCGACAAATCTCGTCACGCGAAGCATCACGTCGGCCTTCTTCCCACTCTTTGCTCCGTATCTCTTTGACGCTTTGCACTTTGGCCTTGGCGCCACGGTCCTGGCTGCCGCGTTTGCGCTGCTGGGAACGCTGACCGTGACCGTCTTGTGGACGCGAGGTAAGGCTCTGCGGGCGAGGAATCTGTACTCTACGGAGCACCCGTCAAGATGATAAAGACGGCAGTGATTTGAAAGGCGGTGGAGATGTGTTCTTAGATAGGTCCCAAATCGGGACAAACACGACGGATTATAGCTATTGATTACACCTAAGACCAACAGAAACAAATGCAAACGATATGGATTATAGGTCAATATACTGGCTAGCTAAGCTTGATGATTTTCAATGATCGGCATTCCCAACGCCACGCCCATGTATAGTTGTAATTTCGGCCGTTTTCCTGCTGCGTATAGGCCGTGATGCATAGACTTAATCCCACAAGACGTAGAAACGGTTTGGATATCGTTACTCCCAGCACTATTAATGATCTAGAGCTTGCGGTAGTCGAGCAGTCAGAGCCTAGCTCGATAAAGATGACATCGATCTATACTACCGATGGCGGACTACAAACACGAGGTGCAAAGCCGGAAGTATCAAGGAACTTGTCAGGTTTCTAGGCATTTTCTTCGCATCATTACGGTGGCCTCGACCATTACCTCGTTATCTCAAATGATGGGGTAGAACTCCGGTGTAGGAACTATATACGCAGTGTGATCGACAACGGTACCGGGACAGCCTTATATATATCGAAATTCTCTCGATGTTTTCGGGCTCTACCCGACGCCGAATAAGACACATCTCGTGCCGGCGCTCACGTACCTAACCCGATCCTTCAAAAGTCATGACAGAATCACTTGAGCTTTGACAGAGCCACGGTTCTTGTTCGAGAAGTTTGGGAAATCTATTGTCTAGCGGTGGTGATTAAAAGTCATTCCGTCAGATTGATGCGTAGGATAGCCACTGTGAAACTCACCACCACTTCATCAAGTTATCTTTTGCTCTAGCTAGTGTTATGAGTCCAACCTCTCAAGTCACTGTGACTCAAAAGAGGTAAATAAGCTGCGCATGCTTCATGCATATGTCATATGTGATAAGCTTACGATCATAAGATCACTCACTGTCTCGAGCTTTGCTCAAAGTCTATCCTTTTTCGATCTGCATTTGGTGGCTGGCGCGGTGACTGCATCCAAGGATATTTGGGGAGACAGACTGCTGAGACACGGCGTGCATCGATAGGCTAACTATGTGTCTGACTGTCACCCTATTTCCTGCCGCCTGAAACCTCTTTTGGGGTCGCCTGGACTCTCTCATGTCTCAATTCCCCTCCCATTACAGATTACCCCGCGAGCAAACACGCACAGCTGCTCCGTCAAGTAACCTGGGTAATCGAGTTACAAAATGCCCTGGCAGTCAGGTAATTCTGTCTACCTACCACGAGCCAACATTTCTTCTTCTTTCTCTCTTTCGCTCAGGAAATAGTCGGCAAATCATGGAGTCATTACAGAGATCAAGCATTCTCACTGTGATAACATGGTTCCTCTGTGTCACCGAGATGTGCACCGTAGGAACACGCCTGACCACTAGATACTACCTGACAAGAACAGTTTCGTGGGACGACAGGCTTATGATCATCGCCCAGGTGAGACCCCATGGGCTTCAGCCTTTGGTCCTTTTTCTCCCCTTTCCCTTGCATTCTTGCATACTGACTCAGTTCACCGATTTTAGATGGCTTCCATTGCGCGGGCTGCGGCGACGTCAGTCGGCACGGCAAAAGGACTTGGAAATGCCGACTGGCCGCTCGACGACGATGAAGATATCGTTCCAAAAGTAAGCCCACTTCCATGTCCAGCTTCTGCACCAAAGTCTCAGCGCTCATAACTTCTGGCTTCGTCTTCTGGCTACCAGGTCGAATACGCCATCGCACCGCTTCTGCTCCTGACGCTCGCCTTTGTAAAGTGGTCGGTGGCCGCGCTGATTAAGCAAATCTCCCCCGGGACTGCCCGCCTGAGACACCGCATGGTTCTCAACGTCTCCATTGGTGCCTGGCTCGTGTCTGCCGCGTTGGTCTCTGTGTTCCAGTGTTCGCCGCCCCGTCCGTGGGATCACACGCGGCGCGACGCACGTTGTGTTGACATGGTGAGTTGTCGTGCTCCAGCCAAGCCGCAAAACCGAAGAGAAAGAAGAGGCATCTAACACAGTCTTGGCATCTCAAGCGTGCTTGGTGGACATACGTGGCCCTGATGAACATGTTGACCGACGTGTACGCGGTTGCGCTCCTATTGAGCATTTGCAGCTCCTTGCAAACGTCGCCCAGACGCAAGGCCCTGCTCATTGCCGTCTTTTCGAGTAGAATTCTGTGAGTCAGTCACCTGGATTCTAGCACTCATTTCGTGACATCTCACAACTATGGGAAACGAATCATGCTGACATGGCGAACGCTCTAGGCCGGTCATCGCTGCGGTCGCGCAGCTTGCAGTGTATCTCAATGGATCCTCGAAATGGGGCACGGCAAGCAGGTTGTGGCTTCCGCTTTTACTCAACCAGGTCGTCAGCTGTGTCAGTGTCGTATCTGCTTGCGTTCCATATCTCAAGCCGTTCATGGACAGCTTAGATGCCAGCCTCGTTCAGGTTCAGACGTTGCGTGTGTCCGAAGAAGACTTGTCTAGCGAATGGCAAGGGCGAAACGCCCTCTCTCTTGGCAAGTCTCGCAAGGCCTTGTCTAGTCGAGAGACAGGTGCCATGAACGGGTCTAGCCATGGTTGATCCAACGTCTGTTTGCCCTAATGTTCAGTTCAGTTTAGTATATATAGTTCGAGATTCGGCCTAGTGGAACTTTACGATTCACTTGATAAATTCACATGGTACGGCCGTGGCAATCGAAGAACTAATATGTCACGTACATAGATGCGTTGCGGTTGTTGCGGCATTCACCAGTTCTGAGCTTATTCGCAGATCTCGGGGATAACGTCTGCCATGGATCGATCGGATACGCCACTACGACAGGTTTTGTATGCGTGGTCGTGGTCGAAACAGCCAGGATGCGGATATTCAGCGATGCATCCGTCATATGCAGATCGACGACGTTCATACGAACGCAGCTTTATCTGCCACGATGTTAAAAATTTCGTCTGCCTTGCCTGAACAATTTCTCGTCGGCATTAGCACGCATGATCAACTCAATGCGAATCCGCAACATCTTGAATACAACGGGTATCAATAGTTAATGACTCGCTCAGGATCAGCCCAGTCGGTCCATTCTCCCCTCCAATTCCTTTACCCAACCCTCCATAGTGTTCATGTTCCCCTGCACGGCAGTATTTCCCTCCTGCATCGTGCCCTCGAGCTTTTGCAAGCTTTCGCGCCACTGTTTCAGCTCCGCCGCCATTTCCGACTGCCGCTGCTCCAACTGTTCCAGAGTTTGGCTCGCCGTCGCTGCATCTGCGTGGATGGCTCGCAAGGAGCGCAGGCGGTCCAGCAGCGGAGGCAGTATCGGAGCCAGGTTCTCAATCGTTGGAAGTACACCGTATAGCGCATTGATCTTGGCATCGTGATCAACATCGTCTACCGACGGAGCTTGAGCTGTTGAGCTGCCGCCCCTCCCGAGCTCGTCCCGCAGAGCCCTGGCCTTTTCTTTCGAGTCGTTGAGCTTGTCTTGGTCTGACGCCAAAGTGCGCACGCGGCGACTTATGGCGTCGAGGTTTGCGGTAGATGCTTGTGCCAACGTCACAATCTGCTTGTCCAGATGATCAAGCGTAGGCAGAATGGCGCGAGGCAGACCACTTTCACCGGCCTCGTTAGACAGTGACGAGCTAATGCCGAGGCCCTTTTCGAGGGCCACCAGGCGGCGATCAAAGTCGGCAGCTTTGGCCAACGCATGGCTTTGTTCGTATGTGGGTGCATATGTGATGGTATACGTAGAGCTCCCGAGAGTCTCTTGGGTATCGATTTCGTTGTCGCTATTAGGTTGCGCGACTTTGCTCGGGGGTATTGATGACTGTGGTGCCGCGATTGGCATTGCCATATCCGCAAGCAAATCGCTCAAAGTATGCAGTCGCGCGTCTTCCCGAGCGTCTGTAGATGACTGGAGCTTGGCAAAATCATCTTGAGCCTCCCGCACCTCTCGCGTGAGGCGCGCAATGCGCCGTTCGAGGCTCTCCTCGTCCTCATCGTCAGTCAAGTCCCCTAATTCAGTAGTCCCGTCCTGCAGGACACGCTGGCGTCGACTAGAGGTCTTGTAAGATCTTCTCTTGCTGTCTACGCGATCCGAGAAGTCTACGCCGGTCGCGTCGACGGCGGCTGGCTCGAACCGTGAGCGGGCGTCACCAATGCGCAGCCGAGAGCGGGAGATGCCATCAGTGTCATCCTCGACGTCGTAGAACTCGTCGTCGGACTGCGTGCGCGCCGCAGTCGTCTAGCATTCATTAGGCTTAACGAAGTTTACGGCTCGAGGTGGTACGAACAAGAACCGTAGAGTTGTCATCCGTCAATTCGGGGGTCTCGTAGATGTCTGGAGCCGAGAGGTCCTGTGCTGTTAGCGTTAAATTGCGCACCTGGGCGCAATCTCTTACCAGATCTGGCAGGTTGGCATATTTACGATTCAGCGCCATTCTGCGCGCATCGAGAGGCACCTCGAGTTGCTGTGGTTGTGCTGTTCAAACCCTGAACAACGCGGAAGCGGTCTGCGGCTGTTGCCTCTCTATACATGACCTTGTTTGCAAGCGCAAGATGCAGTAACTCGTACCCTAAATACCTACTAATAAGTACAGTACAGTACATACTACTGTAGCACAGTGCAAGTTAGTACTAGCAGTACCTAGTAGTAATTGCTTGTAGTAGGCACTCTAGTGCAGAGCTCACAACGATGCTAAACTACAGCACCCCCCTGGGCACCTACTAGTATAGTAGCACATGCAGTTGTACCTACAGTAGGTGCCTCCTAGTACTCCAGTACTGAAGTACACTGAACTGTACCAAAGCCCTGGAACCAGGCACCTACTAATGTAGTACTGTACCAGAAGCGCCTCCCGCCCGCTTCGTTGGGCGCTGTCATTGGCGGTACAGGCGGAAGTGGTGCTGTCCTGTCGCTTTGCACACGCAAGTTCAAGATCTCCATTCTCATCCGAGCAAGTAGTACATGTGCGTCAACGTTAATATTCGCTTATATCCGCACAGTCATGTTTGATCAAGCGTCTCCCGGTAGCCTAGTTGCGCGCACGAGCTGTTTGTTTGCAGAGTCCTTGGCCGTGTTTCGTACCGCACGCTGTACAGAACACTCTGCCGCTGTGCAGCGCTGTTGCGACCGGTCCGGATCCACCGCCGCAGATCACCTCCAACGCGTCTCCCGAGGCGCGCCAAACCGTCACACAATGTAATCTGTGCTTCATGTTCTGCACTGCGTCCGCCAAATTCGAGGCCCGGCTGGCACAGGAATCGCATGATCACATACCTTCCTCTCACCGATCTAGCTGTCTGATATATCGCTTCCACCCATGCAATTATTGCTTTTGCTTACGCGGCCATGAGCAGACGGGTGGGGTTGAGCACCAACACTCCTCCATTGCTCAAAACGATTCGCAACCGCCCGCTACGATCTACCAGCACCCCGGCCGCGGACGACGATCCGCCGCTGTCTACAGACTCCGAAGAAGACACCGTGAGCGATGGCACGCTTCATGAAGAGGCCAGTAAGAACGACCAGTGTAGAGCTCCGTCCCGGCGCAACGCTTCGAGGGCCACTCGCTCCCAAGTGAACTACGACTCTGATAGCTCAGCCAATCAAAGGATACAGCGGACCGGCATCACATCCACCAGGTTCTCTGCGGCACGGAAATCTCCACGAGAAGATATACAGAGTACAGCAAAGCGAAAAAAGGTCTCTGAAAGCCCGGAGCCGCCAAAACCAAAAGCAAAGTTAGCTCCCGGAACTCACTTACAGAACAAATTTGGCTTCACGGCCAAGAGAGTTACCAAAGCCACGTATGGAAAGAAATTCAGTTCACAGAGCAGTCAACAGGGTTTGTCATTCAGATCCGTCTCCATTTCTATGACTAACTTTACCAGCATCATCACAAGGCAGCGTCAGGCAACTACGGATACCCAGCTCGATAGAGAGTCCCCAGAAGAAAAAGCCAACCAAATTTATCGTACCGGGGGCAAATATAGCATCATCCCCGGGTTGTTCCCCGCGCAAGCTTCTTACACAATTAGGCGGGGACGCTGATAGCAGTGATGACGACAGCCTCCTTGCTCGGGTACCAAAGCTGAAGCAGAAAGCCAAGGCCCGAACAGCAAAGTCACCTTCTACGTTGTCGTCTCCACCTAGAGCAATCTTCAAGCTACCACAGAGCTTCTCAGAAAGGACACGGCAGAGCACAGAGCTGGAATCTACCATACAAGACCTGTCAAAGCTGTCCTCCGAAGAGAGTGACAGCAACCACAACGAGGCTAGCGGCGACAGGCCCAGAGTTTGCATACCCGCAGAGCTTCCCGCAGAGCTTCCCGCACATTCGCCGCCCGCAAAGTGCCCCTGGTGCGGCGAGGCTGTCGACCGCGCTCTCCTCGACGACTTTGCCCGTGGCAAGCGCCTCAATGTCCGTCAACAGACGCGCTTCTGCCAGATGCACAAGCAGCGCGCCGCCGAGGAGACGTGGCGCGAGCGGTGCTACCCCGAGATTGACTGGGTGGCCATTGAGGCGCGCTTTGCCACTCACCGCGCACACCTGCTCGCCGTCGTCGAGAACGAGGCAGTTTCCTCGTCATTTCGCGACACGCATGCTAGAGCCGTCGCCGAGGGTCGCGCGCGGTCCATGAAGCGCGACGAGAACATGAATCCAGGCTACTACGGCCCGCGCGGGTTCAACGTCATGTGCGACTACCTTGTCACCGAGTTCAGCGCCACGTTGAAGCGCCGCGCCATCGGTGACCGCGTCATTGCGGGGCGCGGCTCGGCGGCTTTCATACAGGCTGTTCTGGTACCGGAGCTAGGCGTCAGGCTCATCATGGATGACTTGTCGCTGGACGAAGCGAGGGCGAAGCACGTCATGGAGGAGAGCAAAGTCATAGGCGAGCTCGTACAACAAGAAGTGGACCGCTAGCATGTAAACAAATCTCATAGGTCCGGCTGAAAGTACAGCGCCCTCGAAAGTAATGACTACCATCTTTTCATTTCCCGTCGCAACGAGTTAACGATTACATGAAGTCGGCACGTTTTGACTTTGGGCATTCTGTGCCTTATCTATGCTCGTCATCATAATGTTACAAAAAAAAAACCCCTCCCTCGAGCCCTTTCGCCACAACGTAGCATTTGTTATTTCGCCATCATGTTTTTCGTGTGTGTTTTACAGCCCCGCCAGCATGCTCTGTATGCCCACCGACGAGGCGTCGTCGCGTCTCTGGACAAAAGCCTTGAAGTCAGCCTTGGAGAGCTTCCCCTTTGCGCCGCCGGTGTGTCCCGGGGCGAGTCCGCGTGACTTTTCGCGCAGCGCCTCGGCGCCGACGATGAAGAGCGAGCCGATCTCGGTGAGCAGCTCGATGGCGAGGCCGACGTCCTTGGCCAGCGGCCAGTCGCGCATCATGGACACATACTTGGCAATGTCCTGCGTCACCATCAGGCCGCCCGTCGCGTTGACCTGGAAGCGCTTGAAGTGGTCGAAGAGCAGCCGGTGCAGCTCCGCCGCCAGCTCCGTGAAGAAGCTCTCGGCGTTGTGCCCTCCGCCGTCGACGGCCGCCGAGGCGTGCCGCGCCGCCCGCCCCAGGAAGGTGCAGATGGCGAGGCAGGTCGGCGTCTGCAGCGACTCGAGCTCGGCGTCGCGCGGGCGGAAGTCCTGCTTGCGCTGCCCGCCGAGCGTCTTGCCGACGTAGTTGACGATGACGTCGATGGAGACGGCGACGACGGCGTTCGTCTTCCTCTCGATAGCGTCAATGGCCATCTTCTTCTGCGCCTCCATGCTTTTGCGAACCGTCGTGTTGGAGTCGGCGAGGCGGATGAGCACGGTGCTGATGAAGCGGTCCATTATGGCCGTGATAGTGACGGCGGGACGGATCGCCGGCAGGTACGACATGTCGGGCTCCGCCTTGGTGCTCTCCAGCATCGTCGCCTGCACGTGTGCGGCGTCCAGCGCCGTCTGCACGTAGACCTCGCCCATGTTGCTTAGAAGTAGGCTGAGGAAGACACTCATCTCCTTGGGCGTCTCGGCCGCCGAGCCCAGCTCCAGCGTCCGCTGCACGCTCTCGGCGAGCCACTTGAGCATGCGCTTGGCATTGGCCACGCTCAGCGTTCCGTCGTCTTCGGAAAGCTCGATTTCATTCTTATTGTCCTTTTCGGCTATGCCAGCGACGCGCAACATAGTAGCCTTTTGAGTGGGCGTCAGGTCTGATGACTCGAGACGTTCTAGATATGCATCCTTGGCTGATGCCATGAGCTGCGTGCCCTGTTGGGCCAACGAGGCCATGAAACCGGTCGGCGCCTTTTTCTTGCGCGAATGGTACATCGTGAATTTGAATAGCAGCGAGCTATACATTTCCTCGATGCTCTTCTTTTCTCTTTCAATGTATAGGTTGCCAACGAGATATGGCACAAATAGTTCGTCAACTTGTTGGTCCAAGGCCTGGGCAATCTGTCCAGAGCAGGGCTCCGGATGTTCTGTAAGACCGTGCGTCTTGAGGTCTTCGGTCAAAGAGCTGATGTAGCTGCGAGAAGAATGTAAGGAGCGCAAAAACGCCAATGACGATATCGTGTCAGCCTTGTCCAGAACCTTCTCGAGGCGTTGCTGGATTGATTGTTGGAATACACGCTGTATGAACTTTGTGAGTACAGTCTCATAGTACGGAAAGGCACGTTTAATAATGAATGATTCTTCCTGCATGACGATCTTGACTTCGTCAATAAGCGACTGCAGACTGGCTTCGACACCTGGCGGGATTGCATCTGGGTCCGCGATGGACTCCCAAATCTCTTGGTCGGCGGCGACTTCATCGTTCATCAGCTGGTCACGATCAATGAAGAACTGGTGCTGGTTCACAAATGTTGCAATGACGCTTGCGCCACCATTGAAATCGTGCAGCACTTTGGAACATTCCATCATGTCCCCGAAATTTTGTCGTCGGTAGCTATTGTTGAACTGCTGTAGCAGGTCCTGTTCAAGCGACTCGCAGAACTTTTCGAGCACCTCTCTAGTATTATGTGCTTTGTTCCCATTGCCACTGACTGCGCTGGCCCTGTGTCCGTTGGCATGGCCCCACGATGCCGGGTCCAGCTGCTGGGAGATACGCATCAGCTGCCGCGCAATCACGGCACAGCGAATCTTATTCTCGGCACCTCCCTGCCGTCTTATGTCTTCGAGCGACGACAGCATTCCTGTTTCGCTGACTTCGCTCCAGCACTGAATTAGGAATTGAGCGTCCTGCGCCCGCCGGCGTTTGCGGTCCAGCTCCTCCAATTTCTCACCAATCCGTACGGCGACGTTGCCTTCGCCATCGGCTTTGTGCTGCTGTCTGTCGTTTTCCACTTTACTCTCAGCCACAGACACATCAAGGGCCTCGAAAGAGTTCATGGACTCGTCGAGCTTCCGTCCCAATGTGTCGAGTGTTTGATCGTGCTGTACCTCGGCTCGTCGCACCTGGGAGAGCAATTCTGACTCTTTGTCCTGCAACTGTTGACCGAGGACCGAAAGCTGACCAAGAGCATCTACCGTGATGTCAGTGAGCGAGCATCGACACGTAGATATTCTGTATTTTCCCGGATGAATACATACTCTCGAAAGTTCGTATGAGCGGCTTCGCATCAAAGGCGGATTGCGAGGGTCCAGACTTTCGATTGATCGGGACTGCGCTTTCGGCAAGACTGTCAACAAAGTCTCGAACGATAAAGTCCTTGCTAGAGAAGTTCTCGAGCGTGAAACTGGGGCCCTTTGGATAGAGGCTTTTGGCCCCAACGCTTGTTCGTTCCATGGTCAGACGTGGCCACCGGCGCCGCCCAGGCGTCTACATGAGCCGAGCCGTGAGCCTTATTCGTTATCGCAGTTATCTTTTCAAATCGTGTCTGGATGCTGTCACAGATAATTTGGCGCGCAAGACTGCCGCCGCTGGCACTGTCGTTCAATCGTCGGCATCCAATGTCGGTGTTTGTACAAATGCGCGTTAACTGCTCAGCCCCACGAGTCCACTGCGCCACATACGATAGACGCAAGCACATGTGCTGGCCGAGCCGCTAATTTTAGAACAGCATCATCATTTGATAGCGATCTTTTCTCTTGCGAGTTACATACAGTCGACGACTCCCGCCTCTCTTCACTCTTTACTTGTACTTTTCTGCTTCCCTCTCTCTTCCAGTATATACGGAGTTTCTGAAGACCTCATTGTTACCATGCCCGCTGGCGTGAAAGCTCGCAAGGCCTACCGCGCCGACGAGCGGTCCAACCACACACTTTTGAGCGAACAGGAAAGGGCAAAGCTAATCCAGGTAGCACCGACCGAATGCTCATTGAATGATATGCACACTCTAACTTTTGAAGGCGCATCTACCTCCTGTAAACGAAGCAGCCACGGTGACGAAGCAGAACAAGCAGAAGAGATCGCACCTCGGCGTGCGGCGCTTCCTTAAGCATGCGCTCTTTGTCTTGGTCTTTACCGTCATGCACGGCCTATTCTCGCTCTATATCCGCGTCCGGCAGGCCTGGAACGTTGTTCGCTATCAGATATCCTCGATCCTATACTACCACCACGGGACGCCCGAGTATATCCGCAGAGATGTCACAAATCTTCCCAGAAAACCCGGTCATCTAAGCGCCATTCTGCGCCCAGAGGAGGACAAGCGGCCCAAGGCTGACCTTGATCGCCTTGTTGACGAGGCAGCGGAACTGGCGACCTGGACGGCTTGTGCCGAGATACCAATGCTTTCCATCTACGAAAAGACCGGTACGGATGCACTTGCACGCTTGTTCTGGTATTTTCTTAGCAAGTTTCTAACGAGACGAATTAGGAATCCTCAAAAAGCACATGCCCCGTGTCTACGACGCCATTCTTGCCAAGTTCACTCTCTATTTTGGAAAACAACATCCTTCACTATCTGTCACGTCACCTCACCGAGAAGCTTTCGCCACTCCTGCCTCAGTCAATGCCAATCCCGCTGGGCAGCTGCGCGTGCATCTCATCTCAGCGCAAGACGGGCGCGAATCCATTGTCGATCTCACACGAACCCTTGCCGACATGTCGCAGAAGGGCAAGCTAGCTCCGCGTGATATCTCCACGGAGCTCATTGACGCCGAGTTGTCAGAGGGTATCATGCCCGAACCAGATCTGCTGATCATTTTCAGCCCATACGTCGAACTCTCTGGATATCCTCCCTGGCAGATTCGTCTGACTGAAATCTTCTGCCTGCCAGACAACGAGTCTTTTGGCTATCAGGTCTTTGTCAAAGCGCTTCGCAATTTTTCCAATGCCCAATTTCGGCGGGGGAAGTAACTGTTCGAATATGACTCATCCGCACTTGTTCATAGTCTCTCTCATTTTCCAGCAGTACAATAATGTCATTTTTCATCCCGCTGCTTCATCTCTCGACACGTCGCGTCCCACCGGTATACCGGCCCATGCCCGACGTTATAGTTGTAGTAGTTCTCTGTGCCTTCTTTCGTCATGGCACGTCGGAACGTGATGTTGACGCGACCTCCATCCTCGCTATTCTTGCCAGTCCTCTTGGGTATGGAATGCAGCCATAGCGACTGCGTCCGGCCCCGCATCAACACCATGTCTCCGCTGCCCAGCGGAAGCTTCAGACTATCTGGTGCCGTCTTGTGCTTCATGAGAAAGTCGCGCTGCGCTCCAAGCGAGAATGAAGCAATGGCTGGCTCGGGCCCGAGGAACCTCTCGTCATCACTATGGTAGGAGATGCTGTCGGCGCCAGAGGCGTAGTAGTTGACCAGGCAAAAATTGAACTTGCAGCCCGTCGCCGCCTCAGTTGATCTGCGCAGAACCTCTAGACACTGCGGGATCGGGCGCGGGGGGTACCGTTCGTAGCGCTTGTCCGGTACCTGCACTTCCGTTTTGGCATCGACGACGCGGCCATCTTCAAACCGTGACGTCTCGTCCAGGCCAAACACGGTAGTCCATCTACACAGATTAGTGGCGCGTCGCGTCTACACGGTCGTGCGCGCTGGGACATACCTTGGTGTGTTTATTTGCGTCTCGAACCCGCCTCGCTTGATCTTGTACTTGACTCTGTAAAAGGGCAGCTCGGCACGCAGAAACTCAAACAGCTGGCGGGCATAGGGCTTGGGGACGAACGGGTCGAAGTAGAGCAGATCCAGGTCCTGCTTGTCGTCTATCGTCTTGCCGGGCCCCGAGGGCAGATTCGGGGGCGACAGCTCCTGAGAAAGCGCCGGCGGGAAGTCTGCGATGTCAAACGGATAGGTAGCGTGTTTTGACGTGGTAGAGGCCTGCTGTAGCTGACCGTTTAAGTACGACATCGTGTCGAGTAGCGTTCGCACTTACCGGCTCGGCTGCAGCTTCACGTAGACGCTTCGCTGGAGCGGCAAAGAACGCGTCCAAAGTTCGTTTCTGTGGCATTTTTTATTTTTGTTTTTTTTTTTATTGAATATTTAGAAAGACTCTGCGTGATGGTGGCGGGTTGAGATGCTACACGTGCCGCAAGTCGGACGCTGATGGTCGGGCTGTGGAGAGGATGGCTTGCATCATGCATCGGCGCCAGCCATCGCATCGGAGCATCCAAGTGTTCAACAACGCATCCATGCGGTCTCTACGATCCCCATCGCCAGAACCCGAATGAACAAATCTAGTTCCAACCGCTACTAAGCGTCATCTTGTACAATACATAGGATATGTCAGGCTAGCTTCATATGAACAGGATACTTCTACAATTTGGTCCAGTCATACTTCTTTACACAGAGACAGACGAGCAACCGGAGGCAAAAGATCCCTCGGGAGCTACATGTATTCTACAACCGCATCATCATCATTTACCGGCATCATTGGTAGAATGACGAATTGCGCAGTTGGCCACCAATGTAGCGGCGATGCCCTGGTAATAAAGGTCCAGGTGGGGCCCAAGGCAATACCTGCGTAGACCTGAGCCTCCAAATTTTTACTGTGTGCCGATTGATTTATTTCGGCACGATATAGAGTCAAGGTGAGCACACACCTATAAACCATCCGTCAGGGATTCCTTCATTACTTTGCTCGGCTTGACTAATCAAATTTAACAGCGCTTCTCGTCGGGCCAGGACATGAGTCTATTCCGCGCCCCCGCCGCTGTCAGGGCTGCCAAAACATTGGACAGAACCCTCTTCTCCCGCACCATCCCTGCGGCAATCGCTTCGCTGCGAGAGAATCGGCATTTGTCCAAGTATCTCAAGGAGCTAGAACGCACCAAGGAGCTGTTTCTGCTGCCAGGCTATCAGCATGTCGCAGCAGCTCCGGATTCCGAGCTGGCCGCCAGAGGGAGCAAGGGCCTGGTATTGAAGCCACATGTCAACGCTCAAGGTAGAGAGCACGCGCTCATACAAGGTGAAAATGTCAGCGGCACCAGACTGACCGAATTTTGCTAGACTTATCCACGTGGAGCCCAGTATTGCGAGAAGCAGTGTCGGTCGGGGAAGTAAAAGTCATGCCATACCACATACAGATTGATTACAATCTCTGGAGTTATGGTACGTCCAGCGATAGTTATTTACGTATGACACTTTACTGAGAATCCTAGTCGATGTCATGCGGAGTGTACTGCCCGAAGAGCTGCAAAATGAGATTCCCACGGGATTCAATACGGCAGGTCACGTCGGTAGGCATGCGCTTCGTCACAATCTGATTCAGTTTCACTAAAAATTTTCAGCTCACCTAAACCTACGTAACCAATACTTGCCCTACAAGCACATCATTGCACAAGTTATCATAGACAAGAACCCAGGTATCAAGACCGTCATCAACAAGATTGACAATGTCGGTACGGAGAGCGAGTTTCGAACTTTTGCCTACGAGGTGCTCGCGGGTCCCGAGGACCTCAACGTGCACGTCAGCGAGGCTGGCTGTCACTTTGACTTTGACTACTCCAAGGTCTACTGGAACAGCAAGCTCAGCACCGAGCACCAGCGCATCACCAAACTCTTCCGGCCCGGCGAGGTTGTCGCCGATGTCATGGCCGGCATCGGTCCCTTCGCCGTGCCCGCCGGCAAGAACGGGGTATTCGTCTGGGCCAACGACAAGAATCCGGAAAGCTACAAGTACCTCAAGGCCATCATTAAACGCAACAAGGTTGACGCTTTTGTACGGCCATTCAACGCCGACGGCCACGACTTCATCCACCAAGCGTGCGATGATGTTCTCAACGCATCGCGCGAGGGCCAGGCCGCCACAGTCCCCGGCCCGCGCATACCCCGGTCAGCCAAGCCCCCTACCGGAGCGTCGGAGCCGAAGCGCGTCCCGCTACCACCCACGATTTCGCATTTTGTCATGAATCTTCCGGCATCGGCGCTCGAGTTCCTGCACAACTTCCGCGGCATCTACGCAGGCCATGAGGCTCTATTTACGCCGCATACAGAGAGAAAGTTGCCCATGGTCCACGCGCACTGTTTTGCCGTCAAGGCTGATGACGAGACGCCTCTTCGAGACATCTGCGAGAGGATAGAGAAGGAGATTGAAGTGAGGCTGATACCAGGCGACGCCGCGGTCGAGGGCCAGGTATCGATTCATGAGGTGCGCGATGTGGCACCGGCAAAGCGCATGTTTTGCGCCAGCTTTCGCATCCCGCCGGAGGTGGCATTTGCCTCTCGATCGTGACGGAAACGGAATGCCCGTGCCAGCGAGGCTCGAGCCCGCATTAAGATCTCGTCCGACATTGAATCCACCAGTGTTTGTTAACCAAAAGCTCGAAAAAACATATGTGGCGCAAGCCTGACACCGTCTAGGTGCACGATGGATATGTCAAGACGGTTGCGCACATTGAGCACCAGAGTGCTAATGCGGGCGTTTACATGAGAAGTATGTGATACTAAGAATAGATCTATGGGTCGATTACTGCTCGGGGGTAAGCGATGCCACCAAGTCAAGGAGAATGGCGCAAGGGTCGAAGCACACCACATCCGACATGAGGCCATGGCTGCATGTACGTGATACTGCTCCGACGGATGCATGCCGAGGCTGAAGTGGACCGAGGCTGGTACAAGGTGAAGAGACCGAATCAGTGGTCATAGAGGTGCATGCGGGGTCGATAAAGATTGCTGCAGACATATATTACATGCATGAGATGCTACGTGGGCTTACGCGTATCAAAGTAGGGATACTACAGAACATTTGACCTGCATGGACCTATATGATCAACAAAATAGATTTGGTAGCAGACAAGAACTTTTGAGTATTTGACGTGTCAATTTGTCCTTTTCAGCCCCTCTCGTATCTTCCCTATAAGTCACCACCACAGGGAATCTGCCTTTCGCGATACATCACTTGATAAATCAACCGAGTCGTATCATTGACGCGTGATTCAGCCTTTGAAACGGGCGACGTAATGGGGAGTATTGTCCAGACCGAGTATCTGAACAGCTTCAGTAGTAAACACTCGAAGGTCTACTATATATCACGTCACGTTAACGAGAGACTCGAACGACGCTTACTCTCGGTACACATAGCTATGCCTACAAGGTCGAGGCACGCCAGGAAAGGCAGATGCGACATCAATGAGTCGACCGGCGCGAAGAGGCATGGCATCCACTGCCAATGCATCTCTTCTATCATTTCGTGCGGTGCAAGTCTTTTGACTACACGCCTACCGTCGATAGAAACGAAGCCGTATCTAAGGGCCGCGGGAAGGGGTTGCACCGTCGTCATTGAAGATAGCCAATGATGATGCCATTTGCCGTCTTTTTCAATGACTGCACGGCAAGTCATATCTTTGCGCACCAGGCCGCCGGAAGCAAAGCGCGTCTACGCCATCGGCGAAGAAACCCCCTTTTATTACCTTTTTTTCCCCATTTCTTATCAGTGACGAGATACGAGAGGGCGAGATAACCAGCCTTTCTCAGTTTTGGTTTCTTTTTTTCTCTTCTTTTTTTTTTTTTTCGTCTCTTTTTTTCTTTTTTGCGCAAACCTCAATCGTGATCTAGCAAGATTGAGTTTTCGACTTTGGCTGGCGACTTGTTAGATTAAAAAGAAAGTAGAATTATTCGCTCAGAGCAAATTGGACTACGAGGAGGGAGAGAAATGCCTCCTCTCGGCCCGACAAGGAGGTTTTCTGGTCTTGATCTCTAGTTCCTTATCGTCTGTCTTATCAAGGACTTGCCCCTCCTCAGAAAGTCGTTGCCGCCCGACACCCCAGGGTGGGAGGGGGGATAATTACGTGATTGAGGCAAGCGAAAATGATGAAACTTGTACCCTCGCATCGATTGTATCGGTACATGTTTTGTGCTGAGAGGAACCCGGAATTTTCAGGCCGTGGTATCGAGAAATGTCGTACATGCCGCCATCAAGGCTGGCTGAGGCGAGACCGCCCTGGCCAATCCTTCATTCGGCGAGTGTGATGGGACTGCATCTGAGGACCTGTTTGGATTACTTTTTTCCCGCCGTCGATCCACATTCTCGAATCACGGTGACCGGACAATCCGGCAGCGGGTTTTACGACAGGGATACTGCGGCTCATTCGTGCCTTGATTTTTTATTTTTTTTTTCTTTTTTTTTTCTTTTTCTTTTGCTAGGGAAGAAAAATAGGAACAAGGAAGTAGTATATATGGTGGTGGGTGTGTAACAAAACAAGGTATTGCGAGGAGTGCATTGCGAGGGAGGGAGGGGTTGCATAACCACATCGTTGATCCTTTCGACAAGTTGGAAAAAAAAAAAAAAAAAAAAAAAAAAAAAAAAAAAAGAGCAATCCCTGTCTTGTTCTATTCTGTAATCCATGGCTTCGTGACAAAGTTCGATTCACGATGAATGGGAAATCGAGTGGTGGACGCCGGATTACGATTATATCGCTCACGGCCCGGGTGATGGGGCGACTGGGTCATCAGACTCTATATATATATATATCGCTCATGGCCAGTTCGCGACAGGGGGGGGGAGAACAAGGACGGGCTAGCTAAAAGATCTAAGTGATGAGGACGAGATCGGCCGTGAGCAATGCTTACATGGCAAATGGCTCATACAGATGGAGGGATGTCAAGTTGGACACGCCGATAGGCGCTGGGCTGGTTGTTGTCGGCAGGTCTCGGAAAAAATGGTCCCCTTTCCGCTGTAGATTTCTGAGAGAACCATGTCTCAGCTCGAATCCAAGTACTCGCAAGAAACATTATGTGTAAAAACCGGTTCGATAGAAAAGGTCAGACATACACTACCCACGTTGTTGGCACGCCACATTGGCTATCAAGGATGCACACCGATTTCAGCCACCAAAAAAAAAAAAAAAAAAAGTTCCCCAATGGCCGGCCATCAATGGGCGGATCACTTTAGCCGTTCGGTAGATATCAAAGTTATTTGAAACAAAACCATGAGCCAATCACTTCATCGTGACGTTGCGTACCTCGACCTGGAGACCGTGGGTGAAGGAGTAGGCGTCCGGACAGCTCCGTCAATGCATGGCCCAGCCTTGGCTGAGCTGCATTTCCCTAGAAAAGAAATTGGATGAATAGGAACTTCACGAATGAGAAAAAAGAAGAAGGAAAGTGATACGAAAAGCGAAAAATAGCATAAAATACAATGTCGCTGTCGTGATACAAAAATGAGCCAATGGGACCGAAGCGGCTTATCACGCACATGGTTCATGACAGTTGGCTGGGGGGTATCTTCTTTTCCTGAGCCCGCGCGGATTTTTCTATTTTTTATTTTTTTTATTTTTCTTATTTTCTTCTTCTTAGTTTTGAGACGCCGTCAGAATTTTTCGGATAGACTCGTAAAGTATGGAGAAGAATGATTGGATGCGAGGTCAAAATATGCTTCGAGCAAACCATGCTGGGTGAGGATGTAGAACTACTACGGTGGCGTCTCTCCCGACAGTCATCGTCACTAACTCGATGAACGTCCACGGAGCCGATAAGCTCGTTGCTGGGCACACAGGTCTAAATCCAGGTTTCTCTCGCTCTATTTCTCTCTTCTCTCAGAGCAGATACGTGGCAGGCCCTGCAACATGCAAAGTGAAAATCATGGTTCGACTCAAAGTTTGCTTTCGTCTGCTAGAAACAGCAGCAGCAGCCGTACGATGGATGTATCACCCCCCTCCCTCTAGCATAGAGCTGAGTGCGGTGTGTGCTAGGAAGTGAGCGATCCAAGATGCAAAGGGACCACGGATGTGACACCATCCAACGGCCAAGGAGCGTGCTTCCTTCTTTCCAAAAGGCTGAGAGCCAGCTCTAGGCCAAAACCAACGTAGCAGCACTAATGTTTTTAGGTACGATGGCCGGAGGGGCTCGCTCTCAAAGTCGAAGAAGGGAGGGGAGGGGGGATATGAAGCCCTAAGAAAAAGAAAAAATAAATAAATCGTTCTTGTGTCTCACGCACCAGAGATAATGTGATGCGGCGTACATGCGTGGATGTTTATGCCCGTCAGCCCCGAGCAAGAGGTTAGGCAAAAGACGTATCCGATAAATCATCCCCCCCCCCTCCTTGACGACGACGATGAGTTCGAAGGACGACGGGTCAGTGCACTGATGCTGCCCCGTCGTCCAAGGATTAGAAGAGAAAAGAGATAAAAACCACTTTTTGGAATAGAGTTTTTGGGTTGGGGTTTTCTTTCTTTTCTTTTTTTTTTTTTTTTGCTTTGACGGGACATGTCGGGGAGGGGGGGGGGACGTGTCGCGCAGGTTACCGACGCGGGGGTTTTTTCCTTGGTACAGTACTACTCGTGCATTAGTAACCAGGCTGGGCTCTCAGATAACAGGTTTTTGTTTTGTTTTTTTTAATCTAATAGAAAAGTCTAACTAGTTAATGTATGATTGCAACTTCTCGTTGGATGAGATGAAAAAAAAATCACCTTAGTAGCGGCCCGCTGCGGCTTTTGGTTTCCATCGGACGAGATGTGTGCTCCGAAAAAGCCAGGGGAAGACAAGCGTAATTTGTCTTTTTTCACGATTTTCTTTTTTCTTTCTCTCTTTTTTTTTTCTCTCTTTTTTTTTTTGTTCTTCGTTCTCTTCTTCTTAAACCTGTTTACACAAGCGGGTACGCATAAAGTTGTTATTTCAAAGAGAGAGAGAGAGAGAGACGGAGAGAGATAAAGTCGGCGGACATGCCAGCCACACATTCCATAAAGCCGCCGAGAGCAGCCGCCAACCGAATTCTAGCGGCATAAAAATTGCAAAAACATCAATACGAGGAACCAAAATCTTTCCCTTCAGATCTTCAGTCCAAACAAAAAAAAATTATCATCACCTCGGCTCGTTCTAACTAGCAAACGCCCATCCACATTCTTCAGTGGCAGAGAATGTATAGGTTTCATTCGTCATTTACTTATCTATTTATTTATTTCTTCTTTCTCCTCTTTTTCATCATGGAGTCTGTCTGTCGTCTTCCTTTTTGATGCTAGGCCAGAAGCAACATCTACGGTAGGCCGGGGTTCCGCGAACAGACCCAGCATCAACCCTTGGGGCTTGTGTGTGACATGACTAGTCGCCGCACCGCAATGAGGGTTGGCCAGTGAAGCTAAATTGAAGAGTCGCAAAGGCTTCGAAAGAAGACAAGACGTGAGAAGAAAGAGAGAAGGAAAGAAAGGGCCAAGTTCATTCTTTGGAAACATCAACTCGTTTCAGCTCGCTTAATAGAATACTCTTCATTCAATAGCTTTAAAGTAAGCGACATTGGCGCTTGGCCGAGGGAACCCCGTCGAGTCACGCAGGCATTTTTTAATGATACTTTCACACGGCTCGTTCGTTTGCATCCTGGAAAGGTACTAGGATTCCCCGCCCCCTTGGGAAGCGGCGAGCAAAATTAAAAAAAAAAAAAAAAAAAAAAAAAAAAAAAAAAAAAAGAGGAAATTTCTCTTCAGAGTCCGTGGTTCCAGTGCCCTGCGCTTTTCTCGCGAAATAATGGGGGGGGAAAAAACACCTGGACATGCGGGGGCCAAAAAAAGCTGCCCTTTGACTCCATATTCTACCATACGAGAGGCGGCAGGTTTTTTTGTCCACCCCTTTGCCGGGGGGCAAGGGTGCATAACTAGAGGGGTCCAGGCCGTTTCCAGCCATTAATCAACAAGAACCAGGAGTCGACTCGACCACTCCCCCCCTTTCTCCCTCCATATCCATACATCCATCCAGGTCGATTCTCTACAGCAAAGAATCAAGTAAAAAGTAACAATCTATGGAGAGATATCAGCAACTCGGAGACGGACAGCCCATTCGTGGACTCTTCCTATTATGATCACTTTTGACAGCCCTTGCTGCGGGCTCTCATGCAAAGCTCGCTGCACGGCTTGATGCAAGGCAACATACCTACTAGTAGGCACTGTACATACCTCATCAGCCGCGTTGTCCCACCCCTGGTCTACAGTAGTCAGTCCCCTAGAAGGTATGTTACAGCGCGTGGCTTGGCCTAACAATTCTCTGTCGGACTCCTAGCGCCAAGAACGAAAAATTTCTACATTGTACCGGTACCAGCCAGAGCTCCCCTACCTACCCTTCCGTCCTCCGCGCCCGGCCAAAGCCCCAAAGCATACTAAATCAATTTCGAGAGGGAACCCTCTGGCAGGTGGCGTTGGCAAAGCGGTTCTGGCCCAGGTTCTTCTTTTTTCTCCACTGTATAACCCCCCCGGCCCACCGGCTTCCCAGGGCTTGTCAAGCCGGGGGACATTTAGCGGCTCTTGGTTGGTTGGGCTTGCTACAGTCGGGTTGGTCTTGTACCTTAGCACTGTACCTGTACTGCAACACCTCTGCCCT
Organism: Niveomyces coronatus; assembly: GCA_018831755.1. NCBI lineage: Eukaryota > Fungi > Ascomycota > Sordariomycetes > Hypocreales > Cordycipitaceae > Niveomyces > Niveomyces coronatus. Next base: position 13,498 of record JAFEME010000137.1, on the reverse strand, counting down.
TCTTAGCATGTATGTACACACATTTATTAGGTATCATTGTACCCATATCTCTGTCTGTCGCATCCCCCTCCTCCTTATGCCGCCTCTGCCGATTTTCTTAAAGTACCTACCATCCTCTCTGCCCGCACCCCCCTTCCCTGTACATATACCTCCCTCTGCCAAACCCGTCGCAGGCAAGCTAGTAGCTAACAAGTCCAAACTAAACACTCTTGTGCCAAGTACTGTACCTACACACCTACAAGATAACCTACGCCTCTGAAATCTCTTCGTCCTATCTAAAACCAGGTTTCCTTCTAGCCCTCGTCTCCCAATCTTTGGTTGACTTTCACCTCTCCCTCTTTCTTTCATCTCCATTTCTCAAAAACATTTGTACGACGCCGCCCACTTCCTTCCATCTTGTCGGTTGGCGATCAAAAAGTGACTCTTGCCGACTCCCCACCAAAATCAACAAACGCAGCAACGGCCGCCCCTCCCCTGGTCTCCCGTCTCTCGCTGACCTCCTGCGCCTAACAAGCGAAAAATACTACATACCGTCTGGCTCGTCCCCCCGATCTCGCCGCGCATAGCCAGTTGTCCCACGCACGCCTCGTTATATAATCCGTTGTACGAACCGCATTTCCTGAGCGAATTCTGTGGTCATTTACAGCAAATCACCACTTCACCAGTTTTCTTGCAAACTCTGTTGCGACGCGGCAGTACCACATCATATAAACAACCTCCCCCCCCCCCCCCCCCCCTTCCTCGCAACACCCGGCCGACAGCTCTTCCTCGACATTTCAATTCAATGGTTCTCTAGCTCGCCATATACGAGTCACTCACATTAGCCAATACCCCCCCGGCGTTATATCGCGCCCGGGAGGAAGAATCCTCACCATGGCCGCCGTATTTTCATCCGACGATGCCGGCTACCTAGCCTCTACATCCTCATCACTAAAGCGGTCTACTTCGCAAACAGCATTCCACCATACGCTGCCATACGCTGCCGCTTCGTCACACAAGGCTCTTCCCGCATACGACATATCCTCAAAGTCCTCATCCGAGTCCGACCCCTCTTCTGCACCCTCATCGCCTAGACCACTGCCTGCCGAGGAGTCGGACATGTCCTACGTGTCTACACCCTCCACGAACTTATCAATAGCCTCTGATTTTGACGAGGCCCTCTCTATGGACGACTCATCAGACGACAGTTTTGACTTGCCGTCCTTTTCGGACGATAAGCTCTACATGCCACCTCAAATCAGCTATCGCGGTCCTGCCAATGCCCTCGCGCATACGAGTCCCGTCGAGACTCATTGTGCCGTCGAGGACTCCTCCGAGAATACCTCTCGCCCTGACACACCCGAGCTTACCGAACTGGCCGGTGACGATACGTCCATCGCAAGCAAGCCATCAAGACAAGTCGACTATCTCTCGCACAACTGGAAGGAAGAGGACATCTGGACCTCATGGCGCTACATTGTCAACCGCAGAGGCGAGTTCGCCAACAGCGCTCGGTTAGAGAATGCTTCTTGGAGGACGTGGATGAAGGCAAAACATAACCTGAAAACCATCTCTCCTGAATCTCTTAATTGGTAGGCACCAGAGTTTTGCCCCCCGTAGCGTCTTCACATCAGGATGTATAGCTGACCCACCCCATGCAGGCTCAAAGACTGTGATGTCACTTGGCTATACGGACCTCTACAGTCAAAACCAGGCAACCTTTATGACACCTACACCGAGCCATCGAGCTCTGCGCTATCCAAGACTGCGTCCCTCGTCAATATGCAAAAGAAACCGATTCTCAAGAAGAGAAGCATGTCAGAAGTGATGCTACAGAGATCTATTCTTTCAGCCTCGCTCGTTAAGCAAGCCGCTGCTTCGGCACAAGAACAGCAGCGTAGAAGCAACCTGGCCACAAAACCGAGAGTCGACGACTACTTTGCCGTCCCGTTGTCATCGCGTCATATGAGCGTCACCAGCAACAGCACCCACGAGTCCACCGAATCATCGGGACTGTCATCACCATCTATCGAGCGCAAGCACATTCACTTTAACGAGAAGGTCGAGCAATGTATTGCCGTCGACATAAAAGGCGAGGAGGACGACGACCTGGACATGGAGCCAACGCGGGACTTTGACAGTGATTCGGACGACGGTGTCATGATGAAGCGAATCAACTCTAAGAAGGCTCATTTCCCTGCTCGAAAATGCAAGCGCATCAACACTTGCGAAACGATCGCAACATTACCGCCGACGATATTAAAGTATCGAGACGATGTTCCCGAGGGCTCAGAGGCGACTGCAAGACACATTCGAAGTCCGCTCTTGTCGCCGTCGTCGTCTCAAGAGACGCTACGCCCAACAAAGCAAGCTAACCGCTTCTACTTTGGTGAGGAAGACGACGAGGACAACGATATCTGCGTTACTGGATCTGGTTGGCGATCCCCTCCGGTGGAGAGCGTGCCGGATGAAGCTTCGGGTCTACACCGGACGGCCTCGGGCATGCTCATGCCTTATGAAGCAGTCGAAACCCCCACAGGGGAGGGCATCATTGGTCGCGTCATTGATACTGTCAATACGGCGCGCGATATCGCTCACGTTATTTGGAATGTCGGCTGGAGAAAATAGCCGCATAATAATCCTTCTCTGGTCTTCACACCAGAGTTGCTGTTTACGGTCTCGCATTTACGGCCGACAAAATGTATCATTTTGTTGTTTTCTAAGCGGCTTCCTGTTTGATATATTTGTTTCCCATTTTGTGTCTTGGATACCAGTTAAATCGGTTCGGCAACGCGGCAGGCGTTTTGTGGATTTCTCTACTACTTTCTTATGCATCTTTCTCGTGCTGCCTCAAAAAACTTTTCACTTGGCAACTGATCTCCGTCATGACGGCACAAAGACAGACAATCAGTCCTTTCTCATCCATCTTTCTCTCGGTGTTTGATCGCATATTCGTTTTCTATCTTTTTATTTTCTCTTCAGGTTTATTGCCCGTTTCTGTTGGATGGCAATTCAGCAAATACATTTCATGTTCACAGCAGAACGGGAAGTCGGGAAGCAAAGGCGAGATCAAAGTGCAGAGAGGAAACATGGCGGGAGAAAAATATCATAATCATTACTCTACAAATTACATCTTACGATTACGGATCATACGGTACGGGAAAACAAGAAACGAATCATGACATTTTTTCATCTTTGTTTTTATTTTACAAGTCCTTGCAGACTGATTTTGATAAGCAGTAAGTACAAATCGATAGGTAGTCAGACACATAGCTTAGTGAGCGATACGGCTCTAATGCCACAATCTTTTGCAATCGATTGCACTCTACAGCTGTCGTAAGCCAATGTTTCTTATCCTCAAGTCGACGATTTATTAAAGGGGGAGAGAAAGCTTGCACAACGGCAACGAAAGGGTAGCGAACCACCGACGTACGCGACGAGGGCCATTCTCTTGCTTGGTGTATGTGTGTGTGTGTGTGTGTGTGTGTGTAAGCATGTGTTTTGCCACCGCGGCCCATAATGCAGCCACCCAAAGCCGAGGCTATCGTCAAATGTCGAGAAGTCCATAGACGAAAACCCATATGTTTCCATTAACAGTGGCGAATTATTATACATTTATATGATGTTTCTATGATACATATAATGGTACATTCTACAAATCGATATCATACATTGTGGGAATCTCCATCATGCAGAGTGGCCAACTCTCTCCCATAGTCGGAACGAAAACTCGCTATAAGTATAAACAATTATGCTTTGAATAAAAAAAAAAAAGAGATGCGCCCCGTGGGGATATATTTTGGGGAGGAAGAGGCGGGGGGTGGCACAAATCTGCAGGGTTAGGGGGGGGGCTTTCCCCGCAAGAGGCGCACGTTCCCCCCCCCCCTCCTCCCCAGTCGCTGCGAAGGACCCCTAGACCTTCCCCCCCCTAAATGTGAATTGTATTGGCTGCTTTTCGTTTTTCCTTCTTTTTTTTTCTTTTCTGTTGAGTTGTGGATTCCGGTGTAATAAACCATTTCCGTTACAAACTTGGGTTAGGGGATCCGGAACTTGTATTGTCCCGGAATCCCTAGGTGCGTCTGCTTTCCCCGCGTGATCTCCAAAGGGAGCTGGATGATGTTACGTCATTGGCCCCAACTATTTCCATTCGTCCTCTTTTGATTCGCTCAACTGCATTTCGTGGTCAAGTGACTGCGGCCCTGGATCAATTATCCCCCCTTTTTCTCTTTTGTTCTTTTTTTGTTGGGCGAGAATTTGTCAAACAGGCACATGTGTACCCCGCGGGAGGCTGACCATTTGAGCCGGCGAAAGAAGGGGGGGGGGGGGAGAGGGCAAAGTACCGGTACTTGTATGCAGGGCCGCATATCGTCTCACGCAGCCAGCTCTTGGCCCGCGTCACGATCAAGACGGCGCAGGGCCTTGACATAGATCTTACCCATATGCACGTTGACGTCCGCCAGCTCCACCTCGAACCTGTCCGCGACCTGCACGTCGCGCATGAGCACGCGCCTGTCCAGCCCGTCGACGCTCATGGTAGCGTCGAGCCCCAACAGGTCCAGGCGGCCGACGAGCCCCTCCCGCAGCCGCACCTCCACCGTGAAGACGATGCGCTCCGGCAGCTGCGTCCTGTCGCCGCCGTACCGCCACGCCCGTGCCAGCGCCATCCGCATCCAGTCCGACACGCCCTCGCGGCTCACGGCGCGGCCCAGCTTCTCCCGCAGCTGCAGCAGCGGCAGCGTGTCGGCCAGCTGCGACGTCGAGAAGGCGAGCACCTCGTCCAGCTCGTCCTGCTGCGCGTCGAGCCGGCGGCCCGTCTTGCGCTCATGCGCCAGCGCCGCGTGGATCTGCCAGTGCACCAGCAGGTCGCCAAAGCGTCGTAGCGGCGAGGTCGCCTTGGCGTACATGTCCAGCCCCAGCAGAAAGTACGGGCCTGGTTGTGCCGCGATTTCAATGGCACCCGTCAGCCGCGTCAGCTTGTTGCGCTGTGCCATGCTCGGCTCCGTGCCCTGCTGTATGAGCGAGTAGAGATCCCGCTGCGCGTAGTCCAGGGCCGCCTCATGTTCACGCCCGCATAGCGCGTCCCGTCGGTACGGGACTGTGATCTGGCGGTCCGAGCACCAGCGCGCCGCAACCTCGCCGGCGAGTACCATCGAGTTGGACACCAACGCGGATCCCATGCTCGACTCCATACCCACCCAGATGTAAGGGTCGGCGGGAATCGCTATCTCCTCGGCGGCAGCGTCGCTCTTTGTCGTGTCAAACTCGACCGTGACTGACGGCCTTGGGAAAAAGTATGGCCAAGCCCCCTTCAGGAGTCGCCGTTCCTTGATTGCGCTTGTGAGCTTGTACAGTTGTAGCACATCATCCTGACACTCCCTGCTGAGATCTCGGGCAAGGACCATACTGCGCTCCGGCACGTAACCTTGCGTATCTGGCCTCGATCCAGCTGTAATCTCTTTGCTAGGAGGCAAGTCTGGCTGGTGTTCGTCGCAAAAGTCGGAGACGTCTCCAGGTTCCATGTACACGACGTTGCGCAGCGTGCTGGGTTCGACCTTGTAGTCAAGGACATATCCATGGCTATTCACCTTTGCACTGAACGTGAGCGCCGGGCTGTCCTTTCTGAGTGAATATTGCTTCACTAGACTTCTCGACTCGTAGTCCCCTCCGTCATCTCCAATCTCTTCAGGCAGCATTGCCTGGAAGTGACCCGGCAGGTAGATGTTGTCCGGAATCAGCTCCATGTATTTGCAAAGTTGCGAGTTCGGCTCGATTCCGGAAGCCGGATCCGCTGCGTGGATGTGAATCCAGTACTCGTCCGCATTAGCCGTCTTCTCCAGCGAGATCCCATCGTCAATCACCCTCGTCGACAGTCCGTCAATACAATATACTGGTGCAGTGACGTCTTTACGGGCACCAGCGGCAATGTCGGCCCGCCGCGATGCCTCGATGCTAGGGTGCTTGCGCTGGAGACCCGCCCCCGGTGTAATCTCAGTGTCAGGAAAGCGCACTCGATACCGTGAGGGGACCTCCCATGGCATGATGTGGCCAATCTCCTGCAGGAAAGTCCAGGCTGTGGTCTGGCCGAGGCCAACCTCATCATACATGCCGAGGAGCTTCAGTATCATGGCGCCATTAGAGTACAGCCGGGGACTCGACTCGAACATGTTGTAGCAGGTCCACATCTCGAGAAAGAAAATCACGTCCTTGCTGGCGGACGACCACTCGGGCCTAGGGATGACGCCGCCAGTCGACGGCTTCAGAATGCCGTGCGGCGTGATCTCACGCAACTTGCGGCTACTGGAGACGGCGCTGCGGGCCTGCTGGAGAAAGGTCCCGAACGGCAGCGCCGACAGAAGAGCCGCGGATGGCTTGGCGGAGCTCCTGGACGTCAGCGCGACGTAGTCCCGCACCATGGCGCTGACCTTGTCAACGGTGCCGGTCTTGTCCTGCGGGAATATCTCATATAGCTGATCTCGCCTGTGCAGGGCACGGGAGGAGCTGACAGGCCGGAACCCAAACTCGTAGCGCGTCAGTGCGGTGTGCATCGCGTACAGCGCGGCGGGCGAGGCCTCGCCGTTCACCTGCAGGGACTTGGGCAGCAGGATCTCGGCCATCTGGAAGAGGCTCAGGTACCGCACCCTCTCCGCCGTGGACAGCAACGTGTGCGCAGCATCGAGGCTCGACAGCTGTCTCTGGTAGATGGCCTCGGCCTCGGCCCGGAAGCCGTCCATCCTGTCAATCAGGGCCTTGGCGTCGTCCCTCGAAGGGCCACGGTCCTCCTCCTTCAGCTTCTCGAAGAACTGCACCGTGCCGTCCCTCGGGAGCTTGGACAGGACGGGCTCCAGCTCCTGCGGGCTCGCAAAGTTGGAGACCGTGAAGAGCGCCGAGAACCCGCGGCTGGTGTTCCACAGGCCGTTGGCGGCGTAGAAGTGGTTCCTCTCGCCGAAGAAGCCGAGGTAGATGGCCAGGACGGGCATCCGGGAGCCGGAGCTCTTGACCTCGATGAGATCCCCGGGCCTCGCTACGTCCGTGCCGACGACGGAATACTCATCCTGCTCGTGGCTGGGGTCCGCTGTGGAGGAGCCCGTGTCCGATACCGGCCCGGGCCGCAGATCGCTCATATCGGCGGCCCTTGTGGTCTGCGTCCGGCTCATGCTGTTGGAGATGGTGCTGTAGATGTTGCTGTCTGCCTGCATGGTGAGCGTCTTCTTCTTCTTCTTGCTCTCATTCTGTTGAACCCAGCGACGCAGCCTTTCCCGGATGGGAAGCTCTGCAGCGCGCTCCGGAGTAGGCTCCGTGGCAGAGGCACCACCATTCCCTCCGAGGACATCTCCGTTGATTTCGCTTGTCTGTGTCTGCAGCCATCTCCGCTACTCTCTCTGTGTGAGTATCCTGAGCAAACAGTGTAAAGCTACTTATGGGCTTTGGAGACTCACTCTTGAGACTGAAGAGATGCGTGGTGGCCGCGATATCTGACGCCGTGCGTGCAGTATTTGCGTTTCCCGACAGCATATTAAGCATTTATATGAGCTCCCCGATACTCGAAGCATAATGACCTCCCCAAGGCGGTATTCCTCACCCTTTATATATGCCCAGAGAACGAGTTTGCGCCAATGACAAGTGACGCCGCTAAGAATAAACTTGCGACGCAGTAGAGTCACGTGATTCAGCCGCTAAAATCTCGCGCCGTTGCCCCTTGATCTCCCGTAGCAAAGGCGACTTGCTCTGCAAAATCAAGTTCTAGCTATCATTTTCTTGAATTGTTCAGGCTGGTTCTACAAAAGGGAAATTCTCAATTGTCATTCGCGGTCTTGTCTGCATAACATGTCTTGGGCCGTGGCGGCGACTAGTCGGATCTTTGGAAATTGTCCCTCCCAAGCCTGTACCCTTATTTGACTGTGTGCTTTCCGGGTTTGAGATGCGACGAGCGGGTAAGGCAGGGCGTCTTTATTCAGGACTCTACTATCGAAATTCTGTTATGACGAAATGTGAAGACGGGTCGGACTGACCGACGGTGGGGAGGGCAAAGCATGGACTGCGTCTTGGCACGTCCGGCGCCCTCCTCTGCTACAATTCTTCGCATTGGAAAAGGGGCACGCCTCGTTACATGCAACGGTACTCGTCGGTCAACTGAGCCTCCTGCATTGGGTCCACGGGGAGTCATCCGAAAAATCGGCCTCGTTGCGCGGATTTGGAAGGACGCGAAGCGGTGAGTCTGCTTGTGACTATATGAACAAGGTGATAAGTCCCTCCGGCTCGGCAGTGAAATGGCTACAGAGCTTTCGCATGAGCAGTTGCAAGTGATTGTATGTATTTCTACCGCATTTTCAGATTGCCCGAGGTCACGAACTCTACATGACCTGATGAAAGAAGTTAGAAGTCTGTCAAGAAGCCAGAATACAATGTCAAGATCAGGTGTATCAAAGTTGATCATGCACCTGAAGATAGCTGATCTATATCAAACCCCGAACTATTCTCTTGCAGTTATTTGTCCATGCTTTCAGGTTCCATCCATCCTAAGCCGCAAATATCATAACCCCATCACCAGACAATCTAGCTCAGCAGGGGGCTATGCCATTTTATCGACGGTAGGAGGGAGAAACTTCGACCCTCCGATGACCGAGGCGGCAACAATGCGGGAAGGGGAGACATCACTCTACTTCGAGGCGGTCTGCAGACCCGACTGCTTGTTGCGTAAAGCCTCTCGGAGCTGCACCAAAGCCTCCAGGATGGTTGCCTCGCGTATCTTGTCGCGGGAGCCGGTAAAGCAAAACGGACCCAGCGCCTGGCTGTGCCGGCCGCTGGCGATGCCGATATACACCATGCCCACGGGCTTCCCGTCCTGGGCAGCCGGGCCCGCGATGCCGGTGGTGCTGACGCCCCAGGTAGTCTCGGCGTCGCCGTTGATGCTTGTGATGCTACGGACGCCCGTGGCCATTTGCTCGACAACGTCGTCCCGGATGGCGCCGTGACGGCTGAGCACGTCGTTGTCGACGCCGAGCAGCTGGTGCTTGAGGGGCGTGGCGTAGGAGACGACGCCGCCGCGGAAGGCAGCGCTCGCGCCGTCTACCGAGGTCAGGGCCGACATCAGGCCGCCGCCCGTGAGGGACTCTGCCACGCCTACCGTCTCCCCGGCCTGCTTCAGGAGGTGAATGACGTTGCGGGCGACATCGTGGCAAGTCTCAGAAGAGGGCTTGACGAAACTGTAGGTCGAAGTCATTTCTGTCGGAGGTATTTCCTATCGCCGAGAGCTTGTCGATGTAGAGCAGCAGCAGAAGACAGTGGTGATTGTGCGTATTTGAATGTGTAAGTCGCTGCCAATGCTGAGGAGGAAAGAGCCTCTGATTGATCTTATATACATACATAGGCAACGGAGATCCTCGCCCCTCGGTCAATGATGACTCGTGGCTCTTTCCTTGAGAAGTTAGTATCGATGAGGCAATTCAATGTTGCGGCCTTCAGATGCTGCGCACGTGGCGTATTGGTCTCCTGTTGGTTTGCATAGCACCGAGTGTGTCGCGACATGTGCGCGCCTGAGAAAGCCGCTCCATTTCAGACAGTTACAGTGGCTGCCTGCCAGGCCACCATGTTGCTTCTACTCGGGAGACAAATCATCAAACTCCATCAAGGTATGAAGCAAATCAACGTGTCGCTGGCCACGGCACGATCCTCCGAGGTGGCCAACAGATGCAACCGTGTCAAAACAGCGGCCGGCGATGGGCAGGGCAGGGCAGGGTGGACTGAGCAGCGAGTGGGCCGCCAGCCTTGTAAGGCGCAGTCGTGGCGGCTCGGCAGCTTCCTTTCTTCCAACCAACCACCCATTTTGCAGTACATAAAACAGCTGACTTGGTAGGTAGCTAGGCAACAGTCTCCTTGGCGGACTGTCCCAGGGATGACTGCTGATACCGGTGGCTGATACTGGTGAGAAAGTTGACACTTTGTATCACCATGCGTCGGTGTCGTTACCTTTCCCTTCGTCCTACTTCTTTTCCTTGCCAATCGTTGATCGAATGCCCGCTTTCTAATCAGAGCGAGGGTCGCTAGGTGCTTCTTCGGTACCCGAGAATGAGGGAGGAACGGAGATATCGTATCACCATCACCACTTGTGTGGGTAGGCAGATGGTCCACCGGATAGATCTTCATGGATCGCTCCACCACAAGGCAGGTGCCAAGTGGCCGACCACACGTCTCATCAGCCTGCAGAAAAAGACACCTTGTCCGAGTCTACGCCGGGTACGGCCACAATGCGAATCCCAGTCTATGAGCTTCTCGTGTCTCGGATACTTGCTCTTCTCTTGCACCTCAAATGCCGCACTTCATGGAGCAAGGCACAAGCCGAGCAAGACCATATGTACTACGTGCAATAGATTGGGCGCGGCAATATCTAGACAGTTAAACTTGTCAACAAAGCCAGGCAGACAAGATCGCACGTATAAAGGTTCCTGTAGGGCAGAGCCTGAGGGCGGGCGAGCAGCCAAGAGGGCACCGTGACAAGGCGTGAACCGCCATACATCCAGATAAGGCAACGTGGACCAGGTTGCGCGGTCTTCAAGCTGATGAGCAGTATGAGTCGTGATGTGTTGCGGTTAGAGTTCCGCAACCAGACCGACGATGTTCCTCAGAAGCAGCCTGCGGCATTCTCCTCTCGACACTAGTGCAAGGATAGACGCGTAAAGCTTGTCGCAGAGCCTCCGGATGTCGAGCCCCCAGTCAACGACTATTTCACTCGGGTACGACGATATCACGGAGGTCGAGCACGAGGGCTTTCTCGAATGTGGCATGTTGGCTGACCAAGTTTTGGAGGAGTAAAAGAGCAGGGTTGTGCTCTGCATTTTAGAAGCCATCCATGCAGGTGTCTTTCTTATTGTGACTTGTATAAACAATATATAAAAATTCTGTAGATTTATAGCTCAAACATGGTACTCGCATCGCCAATAGTTGCATTTTCGTCATTTTCTTGGATTTAAAACACAGTGCTGTTTTGCATATAGACCTTGCTCCAATGCAATAAATGGATTGTCGCCAGGTTGGGAAAATAGAATATTGGCAAGTGATTTCGCAACGGATGCGTCATCAATAATTCTCGTCGCTTATGCAGCCTTTTCCGAGATAATCTAGTCTAGAGACTATCTAGAAGTGCAGTGTAAAAGAGGCGCGATGGTAAATATAGTACAGGCCTGCGTCGACAGTTGCGACAGTCGAATACCTACAACCAGGTATCAAGCAGACAAAGACTAACAGGACAGCCAGAGGCAGGTCGCCGGCTACGACTTTCGTTCAACGGATGCATATAGTAGCAGGTACTACCTACCAACTCGGCTCCATGGCACCAACGGCTAACCTGACCTAACCCTGCATACGGATAAGAGACCGGAAAAGAAGAGGGGAGGGATACTCGAAAATGGTCGGAAGATCGGGAGGCGGAGAGCTCGTCAGCAGCAGTAGATGATACGGCTCGATCGAAGTACGAGGATAGATTATTTAGCCAAGGCAGAGAGCGATGCGACGTAGATGTGAGGGTGCTGTATATACTGCTGTGTAGTATGATTTGCTGTACCTACTACTAACTAGTAGTGCTACTGCTGTACTGTGCGGCTCGTACAGTAGCAGCCTACGATGTACCTTCATATGCAGTAACCGGATCGGAGCTGCATTCGATGGCGATGAAGAAAGAGGGGATCCGGACAAAGGAAGCCTCCGTTCTCGATTTCATTTACCAGTGGCTACGGGGAGCTAATGAATCGAATCTATCATACGCACGGTCGATGGAGGGGGTAGAGAGAAGAAAAGAAAAGAAAAAAAAAAAAGAAGTAGCTGGCAATTTCCCGAGACACGTGCGATTGGTCATTTCATCCACAAGACAAAAAAAGAAGGAGAAGAAAAAAGAGCCATGGAAGGGTGAGTGCGCATGTTTATTGGTTCGTGACTGATAAAATGAAGCGAGTCGCAAGGGCAAAAAAAAAAAAAAAAAAAAAAAAAAAAAAAAAAAAAAAAAAAAAAAAAAAAAGGATTCTTTCGTATTAAAAACAATTGCACCGCCGGCAGCGGCTGGAGAGGAAAAGCGCCACGTAATTAAAAACACAATGTAACTCGAGACAGATCCCTACCCGATAGAGCGCAGGCTAAGCAAGAGCTGTTCCTGACTTGACCTCTTTGAGAAAGGGGGGGCTAAATTATAGCTAGTCATTTATTTGGCGGAGCAACTTATTTTCAGACTCACGATGGGCGCGCATTGATGTGGCCTGGAGCGCGGGGGAAAAAAGGGAGGAGAGTGTGAGAAGTAAGAGAGATGAGGAGAGGGTTTCGAGCAGCCGCAAGAAGTCATGATGAGGGGCAAACAGAGTCAGAGTTGAGACATGAGGGGGAGTCGGGGTGAGGAGGAAAAAGCAAGAGAACGAAAATCGCCCGGGCGACCAAGTAATTGCCCCTGGCCGGGAGAGTGAGCAGAAAGTGGCGGAAAAAGAAAAAGAAAATCAGGTATTGTTTTGCACCCCTACAGATTGTTGGTCAAGGAACAATGGCTGACGAGCAGAGATTACAGAGGGCGATGCAGTCGGTGCTACGGATAGGCAGGTACTTGGTAGTGCTGTAGATAGGGGAACCTTGACAAGGAGAGGGAGGGGGATATAAGATCATACCTGCTTGACAAGTCACTTGCCGTAGCCTACAGAGCACAGAGTACATACACGCAATGCATACATACATACATACATGCCCTGCGTGCGCCTCATTTTCATCATGGAAAGCCGCGGCCCGTTGGGCAGAAGAAGGAGGAAGAACAACAACAGAGCCAAGCCGAACAAGTCAACCCATCTCCGTTGACCAGCTCCGCCCCTGATGATGACTGAACTGACCTCCTTTTATCCAGCCAAGGAATAGCTGGGCAGTGTGTTGTCGTTGCTTTATTTTATTGTTGTTGTTATTGTTTATATTCGACTGTCTATTTTTGTTGTTGATTGATTGATTGGCTTACACGCTACTAGCCACGAATGTAATTAGTAAGGTGACACTGACGGTGACGGGCATGCCAGTACAGTAATCTGCAGCGAGCCGGCCAGACAAAGGCGTGCGCGCCGCCCCCTTTTATTTTGGCGGTCAATAACACATAATAATAAAAGGATCGCGGACAAGGCATGCCAGAAAGAGCCTGCCCTGTCCTGTCCTGTCCTGTCCTGTCGCCCGCAGGCCCAACCTCATCTCCACGAGCGCCCCTGATATTCGAGGCAGACCTGGACCGACGGCCTTGGCGGCTTGGACTTTTTTAGGACCAGCACTGGGAAATTTCCAACAGGCCGAGCCCCCGCCTCTCAGTCGTCTTGAGCCGGGTGCTCTCGGGGGAGGCCAATCGGGAGGCAAGGAGGGAAAGACGAGAGACGACGAGAGTGAGAGAGCCAAGTGGGACGCAAGACATGACCGCGCATGGGATCCTTGCTCTCGGCTGCCCTTGTCACTTGGCCTTCGCAGTCGCACATCCTCGTTGCCTCATTGAGTCGTGGATTCGCTCAACTTTTGAGGGCCC
>JAFEME010000136.1:0-61578 GCA_018831755.1 Niveomyces coronatus | reverse complement strand
CCCACCCCCCCCCCCCCCCTTCCAACGACCAAGTGCCCACCCCCAGGCCAGGCAAAAGGCCTCCCCCTACTGAATCCACGTATCTGCTGCAGGGCATGTGGATACAATCTTTTTTTTTTTCCCTCCTCTCCATACCAGTAGTAGTGGTAGCTTTCTTTCTTTTTTTTTTTCTTTCCCTTGCTGGATCCACATGCTCGCCAGAACCCATCCTTGCCCGTCCTTTGGCTGGGTCAAGAATCCACTGTTACAACCTCCTCCTCCCCTGTCACGGCGCCAACTTGCTCATGCTTTCTGCGCTAAGCCTACTCCATGCCCCATGTCTTTTGTAGATTTTTTTTTTTTTTCAATTTCTATTCTGGTTTTTCTTATTTTCTCCTTCATGTGGGTCCTGCTCGTCGCATGACAGCAGGCAGGTACATCGTCTGCTGCGGCTAGTCCTGTACAGGTAGCACTTCAAAGAAACTGAGCGTTATTAAAAAAAAAAAAAAAAGAGGCCGCTGGTCTGGTGTGTGGTTCAGGTCACACACTCCAGCCAGGCCAGAAACCCACTCCTCTGCTGCTGAGCGTCCCACTTCCCATGCAGACTGACATTTCGTACCTACCCAGGCCGCAATGCAAGACCTCTCTTTATTACTATTTGAACATCCCGCTGCCCTTCACTCTCTTCTCCATCTTTTCCTCAATTCCTTTCTCTCGGTCACCTTGGTCACCCCGACTTCAATCAACTTCATCCCTTCTCTTCTTCTTCACTTGAAAACCCTCTGCGTCTACTTCCATCTACTATCCTGTACACGGACGGCAGCACAATTGCCTGCCCTCTGCTCCGAATCTCGCCTCTCGCCTCTCTTTTTACCAGCTTTCGACACATATTTGTGCTTCGAGCCTCGCACCTGTGCCTTAACTTGTACAACCCCACAACTACTCGTCGACATATACCTATACCTCTTGACTCTCACCGCTCAAGTCTGCTCTTCTTCGATCGATACAACTGCCACTCGCCTCGCTACGAGCACCTTCTTGCTGCCCGCTCGACTGCCGCCCACACGCACAAGCAACACTTGCATACCTAACATACCCGAGCATCCGTCCACATCCTTCATCATGAGCTTCGATCTCTGGACTCATCAGTACTGCCTTGCCTGCGACAAGCAGGTACAGGATGGCGCCGCTTACTGCTCCGAGTCTTGCCGCCTTGCCGACTTTGAGAAGTCTCCCGCCTCGCCCTCGCCCTCTTCTCAGGCAAGCTCACCGGGATTCGCACCCTCGTCGGAGCCTTGGACGACGACGGCTGCTGCTGTCCGCCCCCCTGTCCGCTCCAGCTTCTACCTTTCGCCTGCGTACGACTTCAGCAACGCTCAGCCTTACGGCACCACTCCCGTTGCCAAGCCCTTTCCTGGGTACTACGCAAACCTGCCCACCGAAGAGCGTCTGAGTTCCTCTCTGCCGCTCCGACAGCTGACGCCGTCGAGTTCCCACAGCAGCCTCTGCTCAATGCAGAGCACCGCCTCGGACGGCTCACGCATCTCCGACGGGGCCAAGCGGGAGCTGCAGGCATACGCCGTGTCGTTTGAACAAGTTCGACTACAACGACGACGATCTCAGTAATGTTGAGTCAGCCACCGAGACTTCGCCATGGACCACGAGGCTAGTCCTTCCATCACATCAAGCGGCAATTCACCAAAACGCACATGGAAATATAATGACACATGCACCCTTTCTCGCACACACACACACACACACACCCTCCACTCACGCAAACTTCGTCATTTTTATGATCATGCTTTCAAATCAATCTTGAATTTTGTCTCCACACTGTCTTTTTAGCGACCATTTGTTGTACCAAGACGGGCATTACAACGGCGTCCTGCATACCAAAAAAAGCAAAATCATGTTTTATAATATCCCATATTCGCAACTCGGGTTTCTACTGTCTGGATTTCATTTGTGCCGTGCCGGGTGGTTGCCGATAAAGATTCGGGGCTACCTTGCTCTGGTGGCGTTTTTTTTTCTCCTTCTTTTATCTGTTGTTTTATATCGGACACGAAGATTTGATTCGACGCAAGACAATGCGTCTGGGAAAGCTTGGGTGGAGAGCAGGACATTATGAAATTGAGGATACTTTTTTCACTATTTGGTCATTCTCGTGTGAATGACTTATGATAAGACTAGCAAAGAATGAATGGCAAAGACAAAGAAAGCGAATGCTTCCAAGACTTTCAATCTCTCGATTCTCCTAAAATGTGTGCCTACAGATTAGTAGCTTCCTGCCTGCAAGAAGTGATGACGCGGTGCTTCTGGTCATTGGCAGGGGTCCGTCTCCCTAGGACTGGAATGACGATGGGGGCCGAGATGGCGTCGAGTGAATATCTAGCTCTCCCTACCGGCCAAGCTAGGCCGAACAAACGCTCGGATTGTCTGAGACGTCCTTGATGAAAATTTTTTCTCCTCGCTTGATTGGACAATGTTTGTCTCGTTTGAGGTGGTGTTTCCGACTTTTTTAATGGAATTCGGCTATTCTATTGCTCAAGCTCTGTCGTGTAAAGGGTGACTGATGAGACAAGATAGAAAAAATTTTCCACTTTCTCACCTTTTACTAATTGTTCTTCTCTCTCTCTCTCTCCTTTCTCTTTGACAAAAAATCTCGAGTAAAAAAAGAAAAGACACGAAAAGTTAGACATTTCACTTAAGCTTGTATAAGCAAACAAATCAGCCGCAAGGCTCCATGTTTTCGTGTCATAAAAGTGGCGTGGACGAGGCGGGTGCCTGATGCACGCATCCCTTTGTGGCAAGTGCTCTATGCAGTGCTGCCTGTTGATTTCTGGATTATCATCATTAATGTTTTTCTCTTCTTTGGTTTATCACCGGCGAGTAAAGAGAAAATCTATTTATTAGTAAGAGAGAAAAAAAAAATAAGAGTAAAAAAGAAACACAACTCGAGTCACTTAAACAAGGATAAGTTGTAAAAGGATTTGGTGGTTGTGTGATGAAGGTTTCTAATTCCGACAAGACCATGTGCACAACTTTCGTCTGTCCCTTTAGATTTAATATGCATTTGTTAAGCGTATGACTTGTTTAAATTATTTTCTGGATTTAATGCCGGTATCAGGGCATTGGGATAGGACAAGCGGAAGATGGGATGGGAAAGCACTGGTTTTGACGTGATTTTGCGTCATACTCGCGCGTCGAGCATAAAGGGTATGACTGCGACACGATGGCGGCATACTATTTAAGAAAAAAAATGGGGGTACATTAGGTATGAAGAAGGTACTGTATATGCACTTTTTTTTTTCCTTTTGCATAATAAACTGCGGGAGTCAATGCCTAGGGGTGTAGAGATGAGAGGTCAGGAGGAGAAAGGGAAGGGGAAAAGAAAAAAAAAAAAGGAGAACAAGAGGTACAGTATAGTAGAGGTTGTTTTGAATTATTTTCTCCATTACTGGAAATTGCAGGTTACACGGCTCATGCGCTGGCAAAGCTGGACGGTTTCGGAAAAAGGCGCAGGTACTGTAGATACTGCCAGCACAGAGATGCCTTGACATGATGCAAGACGGGGGAGGGGACGGCGGCAGGATGAGCCATGGATACCCGCATCTGCCCGGCAGCGCCGTCTAGCCGACCCTTGGAGCGAGAAAGTATGGCCCGTCGAGGAAGTCGAGTTGTACTGCAACTCTGTCTGCTCCTAATCTGTCCCACTGCAATTGACGCAGTGGACGAGACGCTGAGAATAGAAGAAAAAAAAAAAGAAATTTAATACCTAATAAAAGGGGGAAAAAAAAGAGTAGATTAAAAATTAGATGTATAAAGAAGAACCCACTTCCGACATCTATTCTTAGTAATGAATGCACAAAAGAGATGCCACTTGAGAAAGCCAGGAATCAAAGCAATTTTTTTTCCCCCCCGTCACACCAGAGAGCAATGCATGTCTTTGTACACCAAAAGGCAAAGTTTGGCACGACCAAAAAAGTACGTTTGGCGTTTTTTTTTATCGAGACGACGTCCACTTTTGTGTTATGGGGATGTCATCCCCACACCTGAGCCAAGGGGGGAAAGAGGTGCAAGAAGAATAAAATACGAATTAATTTACTAGATCTTAATTGTTTTTCTCTGTTTATTTTTTTTTTTTTCTCATGCAGGGAAAAATTGTTTTTTTTTTTAACTTTTATACGATTTATGCTGTGAGATTAGGCTTAGAAAATGTGTCGGCGTAATAAAAGATAGAAACCTGAGTCAGAGTAGGCTGATCTGTCTCGCCCACGGCCCCGAGGACCGAAGACTGCGATTTTTTTTCTTTTATTATTATTATTATTATCATTATTATCATTATTTTGCCCGCGAGTAGATGCTGATGCTCCCAACCGCTGTCAGCTCCAGGCTCGAATCGAGATTCTCAGCCTTTCTCAAGGGAAATGATTTTCTCTCTTACTGTTTAGTAGCAGTGGAACCGATGTAAGTGGTAGCCGGGTCTCATCTCTGTTGCCTTTTTTCCATTTTTGTATCAGAGGAAAAAAAAGTTTCTTACGTTAGCGAAGAGAAAATAGGGTTTTTTTTTCTTTCGCTCTTCCGCCCTCGCGTCGCCGAGAGCCGCGAGTCTCATGCAAAGACATTTAATAGATGAAAACTGGTTCAAGTGGAAATTTTATTTTATGTTAATTCGAAAAAAAGTTCATTGCTTGAGAAACTAGCTTCACCTAACTCAATCATGCCAAAAAAAAATTCTGCTAGTCTCTACATGTTCTACTCCAGCTGATCCAAGAGGGGGATCGAATTATATCTACTCCATATTATAGTCCCGGCCGGGGGCAGGAAAGCCGGGGTTCACGTCTGTTAGTGCAAATGGAAATTTGACGTCTGAATTTAGTCCCCCCCCCCCCCTTTTTTTTTGAAAAAAAAAAAAAGAAGTCATGAAAAAGGGACGGTAAAGTTTTTTTTTTCCTCACTCGTATCTTAATGTGATTGCTGCCCTGTAGGGGAAATAGGGGTAAAAAAAAATTTGCCCAAGGGACATGAGGCTAGGCGCAACTGCGGCATAAAAGGTGTAACAGTCAGTCGAGATGAGGCGCTGGCTCGAGCTCTGACAGCGTCGTGGGTGACCAATGGAGAGGCAACACCTGGGAGAAAAAAAAAATAAGAGGGCGAGGACTGATTTGTGAGCTGGGAGTAGAGGAAAAAAAATTGGCAACAAGAATCTTGCGTAAGCCGAGGCTATGCAGGTTTCAGGACAAGGCACTTTTTTTCTTTGTGCCCAAAGGTCGAGAAGCAGTCGGTTTGTATGCATCGATGCCCAGAGCCATGCGTCGTCATGACGAATCAGGATGGGGGGGGGGGATCTTGTGGTTTGTCTCTTGTTTCTTTCCTGAAGCTGTTTATTGTGCAGAATCTGGCTTACGGGTGAGACTGTCGCGTCTCTAGTATTTCTTTCTTCTTAGTGTTGGACTGGCAGCCCGTGTCTCAGAAGACCCGGCCATTCCGTGGCACAGGGCGAGATGGCAGGGCATATGAATCGGTATTTTTGTCACGGCATTATTTTAGAGACGATCCGTCACTACTTTTTCTTTCCTTTATTTTTGTTTTTAGTCCTATTTGCCTCGTATATCTTTCATAATAGGAAAGAAAGTCTCAGCCGCGTAAGAAAAAAAAAAAAAAAAAGGATCAAATCGAGCATCAATGCCGTGAATTACTCAGCGCACCTCGACCGCAGCCCTGTGCCCTACAGCGGATGCCTCTATGGGCGATACACGGCACAACCCATGCCAGACCATGATAGCACAGAGAGCGTACTTTATGTTGATGCCAGCTACGTGGGTTTTTTTTTTTTGACAAGGATGAAAGAAGAGGACATACACGACGACAGATACCGTCAGCAGCAAGCATGGCGGGATATGCACAGAATGGGTCAGACTTTTTTCTTTTTTTTTGTACTATACGGCGGCGGACTAGATCCCCGGTGCGCAGGCAGGTGAATGGGAGGAGCGACATGTCTCTAGCTGACGCATTGATTGACGTACAAGGGTTTGCTTTTGATTTCTACTTGCGTTGGGAAGAGACAAAGGGTGAAAAAAAAAATCCCCCTGTATATTGTGTAGAGCTGCCGTACTTTTCAGAGGATCACTAAAAAATATAACGTAAACCCTCCAATAAAACAAGGGAAAACGAGCAGAAACTCAAGTACACAGGTAGGTAGTAGTTAGTACAGTACGTAGGTACAGTACGTACCTGCATACATACAGTAGTAGGGTTTGCTCATGGGCACCCACTAGCAACGTCTCCCCTGCCATGCCAGGCTGGCTAGTCTGATTCTAAAGATCGATCGGGCGAGCTGCCCAACGACGTCGCGCCGGAATGGGCTGAGCATCGCCCTAGCAAGTGGCCAGGTACAGTAGTATAGTGAAAGAAAAAATTTTCTCACGCTTCTGGAAAGGAGACAGAGACACTGGACAAAATTAACAAGGGGCGTTGAGATGAACTCGATTTTTTTTTTTCCTTCTTCTTCTTTTGTACCACGATGGCCACGAATGCGCATTGCTTCTTTCTCAATTACCTAGTAATAATAATAATATTATTATTATTATTATCAATAATAAACAATTCTCTCACCAAAACTTGACTTGTTTTCCATCGCCTTCTAGAATTCCACGCCTACATTGATTCACCTGCAAACCTAACGCATTAGGGCTCATCCATCTCCAAGTCTTTTTTTTTTTTCTACGGCTCGCTTTCGGGTATTAAATGTCCTACTCACCCGTGATACAAAATGTTCCCCCCCCCCCCCCCCCCGGAATTTTCTCCTGCAGGTACATTCCATGCCTCTCCATGCAACGAGACAAAGGCCCCCTCTTCCCAATCTCAATGGTTCCCGGAGAAGCAACGTAGCCAGACCGGGGATCATCTTCCCATTGCCCGCCGAGGGACAAATGGAACTCGGGCTACGTCACGGACGTTGCATTCCAACTGTGCCTGATCCCCCTCGGCGCTATTTATTCGTTTGAACAAGAAAAAAAAGATTCTTTGCTTTTCTACTGGGTGAGTTCAGTGAGAGACTCGGCCAAAGCCGAGCGGGCCTGTCGATCTCTTTCTTGGTCGTGATTCATATTGATTTTGACTTTTTTTTTTTTTTTTTTTTTTTCACCGTAATTGTCTTGACGCTCAAGGGAGAAGCAGAGACTATCGGCACTCTTACCTGTAACTCTTGTCTTGACTCTCGATTTGATAAATCAGTGGTACACAGCGCGTGAGACCAATACTCCATAACATCTCTGAGATCTGCACGCTGATGCGGATCACTTCTCATGGGGACCTCGAGAGGTGTACAAACAAAAGCGTTCATCATATACTGTACCTTCGCACCAACACCTCCAGGCAGAGTGACCCCATCTCTAGAACGACTGTGCCTGTCGCCCTGTCCACCCTCTCTGTGTTCTATTTCAATGTGTCGAATGACATGGTCAAGTCTCACTCACTCCCTTGAAAACTATTCACGATCTAATCTTGTTGCCTAGAGCATGCACGTCCCCGGGTCAAAACGAAGACCCTTTTTTCTTTTCTCTTCATTTTTTTTTTCTTTTTTTTTTTTTCATAACAAAATCTGTTTCCTTCTTCCACGCAGCAAAGACCTCAGCCGTCTGCATCGTATAGACTGATCCGCAGCGCGTACGCTCCACCCCTGCCCGAAATTTTTTGCCTCGCACGGCAGAGGCACGAGAGGTAACATCCAACGTGCAAGCCAATCGCGGCATCGCCCGGTTGGAAATCCGACCTGCTTCCTTGCTGACGCGCAAATGCCGCATCTACAACGACCCGTCCCTCACCGAGATTCCAAGATGCATCCTTCGCTTGAGGTGGGAGAAAAAAAAAGAAGGGAGGGGAGTGCGTCGAGGCTCGAAAACTTGACTGGTCGCGTGGGGGAGTGACAAATAGTTACCGCCTCTTTCTTGCTTACATGGCTGGTCGAGAGCGGTGTCGGTTACGACGATGGCCTCATTTATGGGGCGTTTTGGGCCGTCTGGCCGGACCGCTCCGTCTAGACGTAAACATGGGTGTGGGAGAGGGGTGTGGTTGTCTCCCGAGAAGGCGCGATTATTTTTTTTTTCTTGTGCGAAAAGTGATGTCGCTTCTCACAACGCATTTTGCACTTTTCAAGATTTATATTCATTTATTATTATTATTTCCCTCCTTGAATTTCTTGTTTTTATTATTTCGAAACTCAAATGTTGTTATCTAGCTCTTCCATTCGTGCGGTGTCATAGAGCAAACAGACACCAACCAATAAGACCCATCGGCATCAAATACAAGGGGTTGGTTGGTTATTCCACCTTTTTTTATGCAGCGTTGCGTTGTGCCAGGATCTGGGTAGACAGACGCCTTCTTGCCCCGTCCACAACAAATCACAATACTGCTTACAGCTTGCCTCGGGATCACGCAAGAATGTCTCAATCATTACTATGCATGTGTATGAGTCCCCCCCTTTTGCGACCGCGGACGGCTGACTGGCTCCCTTGTACCACCATCAAGGTCTCTCGCGAGTTCGGTATTCTGGCCAACAGTATCACTCGATGCATGTCTACCGTCGATTCTTCCCGCCTGCTCAAACAAAACCGCGCACAATCTTGCTGCAGCTTGCTGGTGAGCGTTGAAACACTTTTCAAACGAACAAAAAGAGCCACAAGACAATCACGGTCCTCAGCCTTTCCTAGCACCTTCTTTTCTGTTTTTGTAGATCTCTTTTTCTTCTTTTTGCTCACTTTTGTTGGGATTCTTTGCCTTCGATATGCAACTGCCGATTGTCAGAATTGTCTCATTACAACATCCGAAACCACAGCTCACGGTGGAACGGCGCCACTGGATACAGTTCACCAAAAAAAGAAATAAAAAAAAAGCAGAAGAAAGTTCACATGGCCAGCCGATTTGCTCTTTCTACTTACGTCAACGTGCATCTCAATTTTTCAGTAATCAACAGCGCCCTCTGCGCAGATTGATGCCATTGGCACTGCCAATTGGATCATGTCTGTCCACGTCACGGATAAGCCGCAGCCTGCGTCAAGGCCCAACTCCCAAGGCCGAAATGCTCGAGTCGCATGTAACAAGGTCGAGACCAGAGATGCCATGAGCCGATGCTGCTCCCCACACGAACCTGATGCACCTCGCCCAATGCGATGGCTCGCCGTCGCCGAGCGCCGGGTGAGACATGCGATGGGGATGAAGCTCCATTTCATCATGCATCAGAAGCATTTGCCGAATCGCAAGTGTTGTCGCCTACGGCCATCGCCGTACAATTTGTCTATCAGCCCCTTTTGTAACGAGTCCCCACGGCTGACCACCAGCTCTCGATGGGCAGCGCGTACACCACGGAAGTGACAACCATGAAGGGAAGCGCCCCATACAATCAGGAGCAGGCAGTGCCTGTCAGGTTGTTGCTGAAGCTATCGAGGGGGGTTGTTGTAAAGTATCTCGGCGGTGCTCAGCGGTCCAGAAGAGTACGAGTGGACGATCGCGATAAGTTGCGATGTAGGGTAGGTAGAAGCAGTTCGGATTGGGGGGCGGTTTGAACAGTGCTTTCCTCTTGCATCAGACAGTCAAATCTTTCGCGAGAGTACTCGTAAATCAGCGTGTGGTTCTTTTGAACTCATCTTCTCTTGACTTGAAGTCTGGCTTTGGGGGTTTTAAGCTACGTGGAGCGTATGACGATGCCACACTGATGCATCCCCGACCGGACAGCGTGATGAGACACGGATGAGCGAATGCTTTGGCATTGCGAGCGCACATGAGCCGCGATACACGTCACCGTCGTTAAGTAGATTCATGAGAGAAGTAAAGCTGCCAACAGCCTCGTCCTGAGCAAGAAAGATCTCCACGTGTCGAGGCCGGCGCTGATGTGTTGCTGAATACAGGTGCCAGTAGATATCAATCAATGGACACGGTCAGGCCGTTTGTATGCCAGCTGGCGGCATGCCCGTGCCTCGCTTCGTTTGTAGTCTGGCAAAAAGACGTAACACCCTTACATACTCCATCCAGCGAACTACATTTGTTCACTTTCATCCCGCATTCACACCTTCGGACTGTCTCAACCTAAACCCTGCCACCCGACAACGTATCGATCAATGAATGTACAGTCAGACGCCATGGTGATGAGCAACACTGTTACAAGGCAATGCGAGACAGCCACGGGCATGGCTGGCGAAACACCATCCAGCGTAGATGGGTCATCGTCCAGCAGATTACCGAACCCTTCATCGCTTTCTCTCGCGCAACGAGACAAGCTGCGGCCGCCACTATTGGGTCTCGGCAGCGCTGCCATGGCACTGAGCCAACAGTTGGATCCGGAATCGAAGAAGTCGCTCAGCGCAATGACCGTCCGTGAGAAACTATTGAGGGGGGTATCCATGAGTCTGCATCGGATGTATAAAAACCCAGCATCACGCGGCCGATCTTTCTCATCCGTGCTAGCCGCCAGGTCGGCGCAGAGTCGACGGGCCAATAAATATACAGGGCAGTCGGCAAAGCCACTACGAGCTGGAAAGGTCTTGTCACCTCGAACGGAGATAAAATCGACGGATGAGGATGTTGTGGAAGCTTGCAGCTTCGAGGAGCAGATGAGAATTGCGTGAGTACGCCTGGGATCACATCAGGATTTTGACTGTTGTGCATTTGTGAAAGGTGCTAACTTCAGAATAGACAGAAACGAAGCTGGAGGCTTCAAAATGCTCTGAGGATATCAGCTCATGATCAGTTGCCGTTTGAGCAGCTCCCCGACGTTTGCATTGCATCGCAGGTGGCCCGACGTGGTTGTGTGAACCAGTCAATTCGTACGCCGTCATCCCTGTCACGACAAATATAATGCTTCGACAGCCACGCGAACGTGACTGGAGCAAGTCGGGCATCGATTTTGCTGTTTTTGTCAGTAGGCCTACGATCCCGTTTTCGGAACTTCCACCTTTTATACGCTGGTCAAACGTAGCTTGCCCTGTTCGACTACTGCAGGACTGAAGGAGGTGATCAACGTGGAAGTCTATTCCGTTTTGTTGTCAATGCTGTATGAGAATGCTGCTTTCGCAATTCGGGGACTGGTCAGCGGAAGAATTATCGTGGTGCTACTCTGGCGACGAGACGAGGAAGTGAGGCTGACAATATACATTTGGACAACCACTGAGATGAGTTCAAGAACACGATACTCTTGGTTGTCCTCGAGGAAACTCTGTTGTATATTTGCTAGGCGTCATCGATTTAGAGCTGGTGACTGTCCAAGGGTAAGATATAAAGACATTTGGCATCGTCGAAGCAAACCCTTGCAACACAAAGCACGCGGGTTTCTGGTGCTGATTTAGCCGTTGTCTACTCTGTGAAATGCCATCAGAATTCTCCATAATTGGGTCGTCTAGAAGAACGCCATTTCCCAAAACGCGCTATGCGATTAGAGCTGAAGACACGAGGCTGCCTTGTGGCGCCTGGTAAGTAATCAGCATGGAAGGCGTCCAGAAACACGCGGCGGCCGCCTTGCAACGAGCCTGCACGACATGTCTGATCACGCGTTAGACATCTAGTATTGTCGGCCGATGTCTCTGATGCAGCGAACCTGTTACATGCAGGATACCTAGTTGGGTAACCTCGTGTGGCTTAGCTGCTTACCGTAGCCGGAAGGGCGCGCTGAGGTAATCAACAGCCTGATGGGATGTTACAGGGCGCCCGGGGGAGGAGGAAGCATGTGTCATATAGAATGAGAAGGGGAGGGCTCGGGTACAAGACCGGCAATTATCATAGTATCGCGTTCCAAGAGAATCATGGCATGTTCACGGGGTGGGCGTGGGAGCTTGCGGTAAGTTGAATTTGGAGAGCGCGTAATACATCTCTGCAAGCGGCGGCCGGATCTGCGGCTAGGAAAAAAGTATAGAAAAAAGAAAAGCGAGCCGCGATCAAAAGAACTGTGCGTTTTAGGAGTGCGGATTAGTGCAGGAAACGATCGCTTTGTTTTGTCCACCTAGCGACAGATACTGTAGTGGAGCACGCCTTGAGCCAATGGTAAGGCTCACCTCACCATCCTCTTCCCCCCAACAGCCCTGACGGAAAAGGCGTGGAAGCTACTGGATCTTTTAAAAAAGCCTGTCGGTCGGGGGGTCGAACGAGCCAGCGACAGGTACCCCGAAGCGACCATTTCCACGGAAACGCCACACAAACGGCCGGCTTCAGGTACATCCAACTCCAAGTACTGTTCTGTACCTGCTTGGCTCACAGCCCACCACCCCCAACCTTTAATCCACCACCACCATCTCCTGCAAAACCGCCCCTCCACCGCACCTTGACTTGACCTACGACTTTGTCAACCCGTCATCTGCTTGCCGCCTCCTCCCCCTCCTCCCCCTCTGCCCCTTTCCCGACCGTTGTTGGCTTTCCTTGACCGCATTCATATTCGTGTCTCATAGTCGCGCCGCTTCTCCCTCGCCCAACATGCAAGCTCCTGTGGTGGTCATGAGTAAGTAACGCCGCCAAAATTTGTTTCCGCCTCTGCAAAAGCGGCGCTCATGGAGAACCCCCCCCCTTTCAAACGACGGCCGACCCTCGACGCGAGGACGGTGCTACCACTCGCAGTCGAGGAGCTGCACACAACGGGGAAGTGATCTCTGCGATCGATGCTGATGCGACCTTCTCTATAGACACCAATGCTGGTGGCGACAGGCAGATCGGAAGAAGAGCGCAGCTTTCCAACATCGCGGCCGCCAAGACGTACGTCCTGACTCTGTCCCAATATATACAGTCCCCGCCAATTGCTTCTCACGCTGACCTGGCCATCGATCTTCTTCTCATCATATAGAGTCGCCGACATTATTCGATCCTGTCTTGGCCCTAAAGCCATGCTCAAGATGCTGCTCGACCCCATGGGCGGTATTGTCCTCACCAACGACGGCCATGCCATTCTTCGCGAGATCGAAGTGTCACATCCTGCCGCCAAGAGCATGATTGAGCTCAGCCGGACGCAAGATGAGGAGGTCGGCGATGGTACAACGACAGTCATCATTCTCGGTATGCGCGCCCCCGTCCTCATGGTAGGCGCGCGACTTTTCACTGACGGATCTCCGCCACAGCTGGCGAAATCCTTGCACAGGCCTTGCCGCAGCTCGAGCGCAACATCCATCCCGTAGTCATAATTTCTGCCTTTAAGCGCGCCCTGCATGACGCTCTCGAGATCATTGAAGAAGTTTCATCTCCGATCGACGTTCACGACGACGAGGCCATGATCAAGCTTATTTCTTCCTCAATCGGCACCAAGTTTGTCAGCCGGTGGATGGATCAGATGTGCTCTCTGGCGCTAAAGGCCGTCCGCACGGTGACCTGGCAGGCCGGCAACGGCAACACGGAGGTCGACGTCAAGCGCTATGCCCGCATCGAAAAGGTCCCCGGTGGCGAGATTGAGGACAGCCAAGTCCTCGACGGTCTGATGTTGAATAAAGACATTACACATCCCAAAATGCGCCGGCGCATCGAGAATCCCCGCATCGTACTCCTCGACTGCCCGCTGGAATACAAAAAGGGCGAATCGCAGACGAATATTGAGATTACAAAGGAGGACGATTGGAATCGTATCTTGGAAATCGAGGAGGAGCAGATCAAGGCCATTTGCGAGTCAATCATTGCTGTCAAGCCCGATCTAGTCATTACCGAGAAGGGTGTCTCTGGTGAGTTTTATACGCGCCGCAGTCTGTTGTCTACTGTCTTCGCCGCATATGGTAGCCCTCCCACGCTCACGAGGCTGACCTCTACAGACCTGGCGCAGCACTACTTCATGAAGGCAAACATCACAGCGCTCCGCAGAGTCCGCAAGACCGACAACAACAGAATAGCCCGCGCTACGGGCGCAACGATTGTGAATCGCGTCGAGGACCTTGTCGACTCCGATGTTGGCACAAAATGTGGACTGTTCGAGATTGAAAAGATTGGCGACGAGTACTTTACTTTCCTCACCAAGTGCCAGGACCCCAAAGCCTGCACTGTTCTCCTCCGCGGCCCTTCCAAGGACGTTCTCAACGAGATCGAGCGCAACCTGCAGGATGCCATGGGCGTTGCTCGCAATGTCATGTTCCATCCGCGTCTGTCGCCCGGAGGTGGCGCGACGGAGATGGCTGCCTCTGTTCGTCTCAATCAACGCGCCAAATCGATTGAAGGCATTCAGCAGTGGCCGTACAAGGCTGTAGCGGATGCTCTCGAGGTCATCCCTAGGACTCTGATTCAAAACGCTGGCAAGAGCCCCGTTCGCGTACTGACAGACCTTCGCGCTAAGCAAGCCGAGGGCAAGAGTTCATGGGGTGTCAACGGTGACACCGGTACGATAGTGGATATGAAGGAGTACGGTGTGTGGGAGCCCCAGGCCATTAAGCTACAAAGTATCAAGACAGCTGTCGAAGTAAGCATTCTCAACTCAGTATCAAGGAGGTAAACGCTGACGTTGTCTAGGCTGCTTGTCTATTGTTACGGGTTGACGATATCTGCAGCGCCAAGAAGCTGCAAGGCGGCGCTCCCGGCGTTGGTGGTGGCAACGAGGATTGAATAGATAAGAGAGGAGAGAGAGAGAGAGAGAGGTCATGGAAAGAAGAAAAAGCATGAGAATAACACGTGACGAAAATAGAGTCCAAGAGAAAAATTCTTGAAGGCGTCGGGCGGGATATTCAATGATTGTACAAGTCTTACAGCCCAAGGGTCATGTTTGGCAAATACATATGAACTGCAATGCATGCATGCAAAAGTGCACGTTGTATTTCTTTTTTGTGACTTGAGTATGCGCGTTGCGTGGGCATCGCCGTGTTACTATATACAATCTATGTCTACTTTCGCTGCCAAGTGACTGCGAAACTGCTAATCTTCATCATGAATGACGAGCCCCTCGGGTTGCGACGCGACAACTCTATCCAGCCCACCACCATCCTCCTGCCGCCCTCCCTCCTGCCGCCTCCTCAGCAAGCCCGCCTCGACCGTCGGCGCCGGTCTCTCCTCCCCATCCGGCCCACCACCGTCCTTCTGGGTGCCTTTCTTCGCCTTCCTCACCCTCGTCTTCTCCCTGCGCTCGCGGTTCCGGCGGGTCTTGTCCTCGTCCCTGCGCTCCCTGGCCTCCCTGTCGCGGGCGAACTCGGCCTGGCCCTGCTCGCGGCGCAGCTCCGCGTCCATCTCGCGGAGCCGCTCGTACTCGCGCCGCCTCGCCGCCTTGTACACGTGGAACTCGCCGGAGCCAGCGCCGGCGGACGAACCCTGGACGTTGGTCACGGTGGTTGTGTTGTTTGTGTTGCTGTTGCTGCTGCTGCTGTCGTTTCCGGGAGGAGGACGGGGGAGGCGTATGGGCTGGTCGGGCCGGGCGAAGAGCGCGTCGACCGAGGCGGCGTGCGCGGAGGAAGGGGTGAGGGCGCGGCGCTTGGTGGCGCGGTGGGAGCGGGGGTCGGCGGATGTCGGTATGGATTCGGGTATCTCGGCGGACATGACGGTTTCTGGGTTTTTGGAAAGGGAAAGAGGCGCAAGATGATGTATGACGACTGTCGATGGTTGGCGCGGGCGGTGGCTGGAAGATGGAGACTGCTGCAGACAGAGTTGACGTGAAGGGGTGAAAGTTGTTGTTTCCGACGACCCGAAGGGGGCAAGAAGCCGTCACTGCGATGCGATTTACAAGTGACCGGTGATGGCGTTGAGTCGAAGGCGCAAAAAAAGCTGGTCAAGAGATGAAGACGTTGTGGGTTGCGACCGGCGTACGAGCAAAGACGCCACCATTACATAAGCAAGATTTACTTATCCTTGGAGACTCTTCGATTTTGTTCCGACGGTATGTGTTGACGTTGACGACAGGCGGGTAGAGCAACATTTTTTAATCTATGGCAAGTCGAGATGAGAAATCTCAGCGTCTTTGGAAGTATTTGCGGCAGCGGTGATGATAACGATATCCTGCGGTTGGGTGTGGTCGGCTGGCTGACGAGCGGAGTGGGAGAGCCCTGCCAACTTTGGACGCGCACCGACATTAAGTGACCATCACCAATCTGTGGTTGCGTAATTGGGCAAGTCAGCTGTGAATGATAGAGAGAGCGACTGTGTGTGTGACAAATCTCGTCCCTATCCGTAACTGCATCGCGAGTGTTGGAGGCTTTACACATGGGGTAAAAGTACTTGATTTGTTCGCTTGAGGAAAACGGCACGAGCGATTGCGTAATTAGGGATATGTCACCTAACTTGTATTACAGCTACGGCACAAAGTAAAATATCCCATTACAATGCCTCTAGCCATCTGGCTAAATTGCCTAACCTTTGGTTGTCTAAAGATGCTAAAAATCCTGAATACCATAAGCAATCTAAAAATCTAACGTATCCTAAACATCCTAACTATCCTAAATATTTATATTATATATACTGAGCCTGCATCTCGCAGCTGAAAGTGGCTGTCCCTACATCAGTGCATGTATTGTCTGACGCGGCCGGGGCCTTAATCGTGCCTTTAAACGGTGCTGTGATATGAAGTTTTAGGAAGTGTCATAGACGTTTGATAATCTCAAGACTATGATACTTGTAATATTTATAATACTTATGATAAAATGAATAAAAACAGGATGCACCTCTGTAATATAGGGTGGTTTGTGCATAAAACCTCGTCTAATGACTCGAATATTGAAAGACAAGAACAAAATGCTAGGATCTACATTGTGTACTTGAATACTGACTGCTGTTGAATTAATCAGGGTTTCTTTCGGGTTGCCTTTAAGGCATCTCAATTCAACTTTTGACTGTTCATTATATGAGGCAACAGTTAATGTATGACAACGCCTCAGTAACCGGTAGCTTTCATTCAAATTTGAAAAAAATAACCGACAGATTTTGCTTCATCGAAATTGATGGGCTGAAGTTCTATCTCACAAGATGATTCCTTTTTTCTCATTCACTAACTGTCCTTCTGAGGTCGTGTTAATATGCCTAGGTAGCCCTCTGATTGGCCTGTTCAGCAGAAACAATCTGTGAAGATGCTGTAGATCATTAATGATTCAATCTACATTCTTTATGTGCAAAAATATATTCATGTCTTCAAGTAGTATAGTCATACGCCAGGTCCCTATGTGTCGTTGAATAGCTGCCTTCCGGCGGTAGATAGCACTCGGCGACACTCACCGCACATGTGCTTGATGTCGTGGAAGAGCCAAGGAGACACTAGGACGCTCTTGCCGCGCCGGACTCATTTTGTGCCGATTGATCGTACCACCGAAAAATCGACCAGGTCAGTCTTTTTTCCGCCCGGGACCTCGGTGATGGAGTCCTAACGGCTCAGATCCTTAAAAACGCTTCACAAGAATGGCCTCTGCGAGTCCATGTGAGAGATGTTGCAATTAGAAGCGTGCAATAGAAATTAATGACAATTCGTGTCGTGAGAAATAGCACCTTGTTTATCAGCAGTCACAGGGTGCTTATGTCGGTGCCAGCCCTAGTGGAACTTTCGACTGCTCGAGCTGGAGCACATCGTCGGACATTTGATTCTGTGAACAAATCAGACTTAGAATTTGGCTTTCTTGGAAAAGGCTCAATGCACATCCATGACCGGCCATACCCTGGACTGGACCGAGGTTTAAGCTTGCTACTGAAAGACATCTCCCACTGTGCAGAGTTTCGACGAAGCGTGTCACAGTGTATAACACAAGTAATCAGTGGAATAGTACAGTTTCTTTAAGAAACCTGGAGTCGTGGTAATTGAGGCGCTCGATTCTTGGGTCACTGCAAATGAAATTATCCAAGAGGTCCGCGACATGTTCATTGTTACACAAGATCTGCGTCGACTGGAGATTTTCATGGTAGAATGATAACCAATAATGTTTCTAGTTAGAGTTATTGAAGACACTCTTCCCATTAGTTTAGAGCGCCTGACTATAATGAGGCGGATGCATCCCCAGCCGTTCTTTCAGATTGATGATCGTGAAGTATACACCAAAGTTATGAGATCATATTCAGCGTTTTGAATCATTATGCTCCAAGCACCTAGAATAAGCCTGTAATGATAGCAAGACTACATCATAGTTTTGTAACTTTGCTTGTTCTACTTACTGATGGTGCTGGCATTTATTGGTCTGCCTCGTGGCTGGCCGTGTCCCGTAGCATGCCATCATAGCTGAGCTATAAGTACTTAGCTTCTTTTTCTGTGGCCTCCTGAAGACTTTTGAAGTGTTTATTAACGTGTGTTGTTTTTGAGATGATAGCCCATGGATCATCAGCACGCTTATCGAGTCCATCATAGCAGAACAACATCTCAATTGCTGGTTGCTTAAACGCTCCGCTCTACCCAGCAGGACACGTTTCACTGCGACGAGCTTCGGTCTTGAGCAATCTTGAGAACCAAACTATCTTCCATACGACTGAAATATCAGTCTCAAGAAAGCAAGTATCATAGACATGGCCGTATGTTCTGGAACTTGAGCACATCCATGACAAGTTTTTATTGATTCTTCAAACTTATATGCTAAACGCGTCAATATTTTCTCATCCTACAAGCCAATGACCTGATTGTTTATAGGACAGCAATACAGACGTGATAGTTGGCCCAGAGATTAGAACAGTCCTTTCCGACCCCTGTGTTCCACTCGTAAAACTTCTCGAGCGGAATCTTGGCAGCAGTAGCGATGTCGTAGCACGAATCACCGGCCACGACTTTGTGAAACGACTTGCAAGACCCAATCATTCCTTCCTGTGTCGGCGTCGGGGTGGCCACGCCGTTGCCAGGCTTCGTCTGCGTGGGCTTGCCGTCGCCCCCGGAAGTTGTCGTCGGTTCCGCAGGCTGATCTGTCGGCTTGGATGTCGTACTCGTCGGAACCGATGAGGGCGACGTGGTGAGCTTGAAAAAGTCGATCTCGACGCAGTAGTAAAAACCTTTGACCATCTTACAGCCGCTGCCGCTCCTGGCGGTGCTGGGGTTCTGAGTTTTTGGTGAGCAATGATGGCAAAGAGGGTTGGTCCTGGCGGGAAAATCCACGAACCCATTCCTGAAACTGCTCCAGAGTCAAACCGAACGCGTTTGTGATCTTCTCGCAGGTGAGAAGGTAAGAGTGCTGCACCCAGTTGCTGCACTGCGCAACTGAAACCGGCGCAGGCGGCCCCGGAGGTGCAACGAGGTAAGCATCCGCTGCGTAAAGGAAACCGACAGCACAAAATATCTTGGAAATCTTCATTATTGTTTTTTTTTTTCTTTGTGTGTGTTTTACTTGCTAGGTTTAGTCTTTAAAAATGTCTGCAGACGGCTTTATCGGGCTCCTTCACGTGTGTTATCAGAGACAACGGACCGGAAAGTAGAAAACGGAAGAATGCCATGTGACAGAACAGCCAGAAACGTGCGAAACGCGGTAATTAGGTTGCGGGCGGGGCCTGTCCGGCAGCGCTCCCGTTCGGTACTGCTCCGGATCGGCTGTGTGTCTTGTCAGATTTTAAGAGGCGTATTGAGGCGAGGGCCGTGCTATCCTGGATAGCATGTTGCGTTCGCCTCCAGGGCCTGCCCTATGCCTCCTCTTATGACCCTCATCTGAGAGTGACTGGGATGGCATGGTCGAGCCGTAGATCGCGTGTTGTGTTCTGCTTCTCCACGGTCCTGTTGCGATGACTGACAACCTCGACTGAGGAGAAAAGGGTAGCAGGTCGCGGTTCTAGCCGCTTCATCATGTCGTTTTCGAGAGCACCTTGGGAATCTAGCGGTTCATTTTGTACGTATTGCCAGCGAGCCAGTTATCTGGACAAAATCACGGTGACGAGACCCGTTGCTTAGTTGCTGATGGATTGTAGCGTAGGCCAAGGGAGAAGATGGCTGAGCCGCCTGATAAAAGTTTCATCCCATCTCCGATGACTTTGGACCGAGCAAAAATTGCATGGTCGAAATCCGGATTCTCCGCTCGTAGTGAAATTTGTGTGGGAAGCAACCCTCATCTGTCACCATGCCTCTCCACATGCCAAGTGATGACTGCATGACTGACAATTTGTTTACATGAGACATGCACTATGTATTCTTGGTCAAGCCGGCGGATGACCATTTTCAGACCACGCGGTGTTTTGCGATTCCCGAACAAGGATCCCCGAACGCTGATCTCCCCTCATCGTAGACTCCATTCTTCCATGTCGACCACCGAACTACTTACTGCCTTTTCTTTACTACGTCCGGGCTAGGGGGAAGCCTACCAATATGCTATGCATGAAAGAGAGTAATGGTCAATGTCGTTAGCGCGAGGAGTTATCCTGGTCTTGTACTGTCTACTTGATGCGCGTACTCCTGCGATGAAGACATTTGCTATTTTTTTTCGAGTGTGTCTTTTTATCTTCACACCGGGTCTAGAGCAGACATGATTCGCGGCCAGGCCAGGGCTGGTGTCTGTGAGATGAATGGTTACATTCGGCAGCCACGAGGCCGGCGGGGCGAGGATCCTGGCTAACATGCACTCAGAATATATGCAATTAATGCCACAAAGAGATTGTTTCCGAAATTCGATTCGAAGGGGTTTAACAAGAAATATAGTAAATAGACTTTCATATCCTTTGCCGTTACCAAAGTGGCTGTCTTCCTGTTCGCGCCATGCTGTTCTCGTGTTTTGCCATCATGCGCTGGTCAAGGTCGTCACTGTTGGCCTTGGTCCCTCTGGCCTCCGTCTCTGTCCACGCAGCATCAATCACTGACCTCTTTGCCGTCGACGATAGCTGCAACGGCAAGGGCAATGTACTGGAGGAATGGGTCAACGAGGCCGAGCGCCTGCATCTGGCCATCAAGTTTGCTTACAGCCAAGCGCTTTCTCACAAGCCGTTGGCAATGTCCTGGCGGCAGCTGTTCGGAATTGAATTTGACTTTAAACAAGGAACGACGGACATGACTGGGCTGAATGGAGAGATCTGGGCAACAGTCAAAGGTATTTTCTCATCGACCATGAATCGATGAAGTTGAGGAAAAAAAGGGACGAGACTTGATATCAGCTAACTTGAATAGATCATATTGATCGAGTCGACCAATTCCTATCTGGAGGCGGCCTCAGAAATCCAGACGTCACAGGTGAGAAACCGAAGCTGTTGTGCTCCGACAGCAAGTTTGAGCACCAAGACTGGGCCGCTTCATGCGCGATAGCTCCGGCAAGGAGATTGTGGCACGCAAGGACCCGAACACGGGCATCGAGCAGTACCTCACGCTCTCTCAAGGCTTTGCACGCCTGCAGGCTCTCCGCCTCACGCCCTTTTGGTGCTCTGCCTTCAACGGCTACGACTTTCGCTCCAACTCCGGCACCACCATCTGCCGGCCAGGTCTCTACGGCACGACCTCCAAACCAAGCTCGGCGTACGGTATCTCGCCCACGGGCCCCATCACGCTCGGCCGCAGCAACAGGCACGTCATTTTCTGCCCGGAGGTCTTCAACCCCACGACCATGCACACGTTCCCGTCGCTGCAGGAAGCGACCAGCCCAGCTCACTATCCCGTGGCCGGATCGGCCGAGGAGAAGTACGGGCTGCACAAGATGCTGCCAATGGGAACGACGCTCTACCACGAGATCTACCACTTGACAGATGCAGTGAATACAGCGGATGTCGCCGGTAAGCGCAAGCGAGAAAATCTTGGAGCGACTCCCGCTGATGACGTCTATAGTGAGACTGGACAAGATTGCGCAGGGTATTCGGAGCGACGACGGAAAGCGAAAGAACTCCCACAACCCCGAGTCTTTCGTCTACATGGCCATGGCAGCGCATTTGTTCCTGAACCCGCCAGGTGGAAAAACACCAGTCGTGTTTCTGGGGCCGTATCCCAAGGATGCTACCGCTTACAAATGATTAGCGGAACAACCAACTTAATGTAGATGTTACAGTTGAAATAAATTACGATATTCTGTCTTAGATCTAGTTGAAGTGTTTCTTCCACGGCCATTGCTATGAGAGCTTTACAGATGAGCATTTCCCATAGCGTGAATGTCCCGCTAACTCGAGATTGTGGTGACTGACTCTCCTTTGACCGTGAAATTCTGATCAAGCCTCTATTGACTACAGCGAGACTTTCATTTAAGGAACTATATGATTTTATAATAAGCATAATCAATGTACGAGGGCTCAAGACTGGATAGTCTCACTTGCGGCATCAAGAAGAACGACTTTCAAAGTTTTATATCGGTCCTACACTTGGAGCTTGTGGGCTGTTGCGAAGTCTTTCGCCCCATCATTTGACACAGTGGCTCATCATCGGCAGAAGACGCATGCGCAAAGCCTGCGCAAAGCACGGTATGACACGCGAGCGACGAGATCAGTTATGAGTCGGCCCGCGACAAGGCCGCTTCGGCTTAGCGGCCAACAAGCTCAAGGATGGGTCAGGCCGCGGAGTAGTCTGTAACAAAAGAAAATTTCAAGAGAAAAGCGCGACGATGGGCTTGACGCGTTCTTGAGGGGGAATGTCAAAATAGGGCATACTGTCATACCGACATGTCGAGATAAGATGGCCATGCAATTGGCCATGGCCGAGATTTGGCGTTACCCCTGAGCGGCAGCCCCTCCCACCGGACGTCGTCACGGTCTTTCACGCGAGCCTTGCTCCTCCATGTTCCTCCCCTCTCGGCTGCCAAAACGGTAGGCAAGCCGCCGAGGATCCGCTGCCGAATCCTCCTTGCCCTGTAAGGGTCATGCCGGGGGCATTCGGTCGTTGCGCCGCGGTGAGGAACTGCCTTGGGGTTCACTGACTAGGTGGAAAGATATAGTCGCGAGCAGGCGACAGCCGAAGAGGAAGGAGCGGCAGGAAGAAAAGAAGAGAGCCCCGTCTTCACGTGATCTGCATCAAAGTGGGTTTAGATTATCAACCAGTCAAAAACGTGAAGGAACGTTACGACGCCACGTGCGGCTAGCCCACCCCCTGCCTCGTGTTTTATAAGTGGGGCGTCTGGGCCCCACTAAATAAATTACTCGATACGGAAGTCCGGGCTTTAAGGCCGACTCACTCGATCATGGCCATGGGGCAGGAGAAGGCAGGTTTGCCGTAGAGGGTCTACAGAGCTTTCCCTTACTGATATCGTTGACTGGAAATGAGCGAGAGTCACGCGATAAATAAGCAGTAGCAGGGTATGATCCTGGGTGTGCGTCCAGCAGAGCCTTGGTTGCAATGACATTTCTCATGAATAAAAGTATTGTGTACAAGGACATTGTTGTTCAAAGAATGGTGAAAATGAACCAATTAGTAAATGGGGCTCAAGTTGAAACTTCGGCATGTATCCATATATCGGCTTGTCAATCCTATCTCATGCATTTTGCTAGAGAAGAATCGTCACGACCAACTATCTTTCTCTCTTTTCCAGTCCTTGCCAATCCCTCGTATCTACACCTTCTCATCTCTGGAATTGCTAAGTC
Source organism: Niveomyces coronatus (assembly GCA_018831755.1). Classification (NCBI taxonomy): domain Eukaryota; kingdom Fungi; phylum Ascomycota; class Sordariomycetes; order Hypocreales; family Cordycipitaceae; genus Niveomyces; species Niveomyces coronatus. The sequence continues at coordinate 38,247 of JAFEME010000136.1, read as the reverse complement.
GTGATGAGATCACAACCGCTGGCGACGGCTTTGAGCATCGCTGTCGCGTCTGTCTACCTCTCCGGAGTTGGCGCGACGCCCGGCGATCCAACCGCGGCGGCCGCGTCTATGCTGCGTGGCATCCCAACGCGCTTGGCCACTGAGCCTGAGCAGGCTCAATCTACCGACAAAGCGACGTCTGTCAACAAGGCCATGATTCTAGCAGCCGACGAGCCGACCATGCCGTCGCACTTTCAGCACCGCGAGGACTGCCCGTTAAGCTGCGGCGCCGCGGGCGTGGGTTCCAGCACCGGCTCCTGGCCCATGTACGGTAGTCTGAGCCAACTTAAGAAGGCGTGCAACAAGATGATGATGTTAGACTTCTCCCTGTACAATACACTCAAGGACGATGACTCCAGCTCGGCCATCTTTGCCTGTACCGTCGATGCGGCTTCCACTTCCGTCCAGACTCGTCAGGACGCAGGCGACGATACCTCCCTGGCAGCAAGCAGCAACAGCTCCTCAAAATGCGTCCCAGGGGCCTCCATGGCCCCGACAACGCTGCCTCTGATACTTGCGTCTTCCGGGCCCACCTCCACCACATCCATGGAGAACGTGCATGATGCTCTGAGCCAGTTGCATCGTTCCACGCAGGCTGTCTCCGCAAACTCCTCCTCCGAGGCGTCCTGCGACGAGGTCATCAAGTATGCTTACGACGGCGCCGTTGCTATTGGCGCCTACGCTGGCTCCGGCCTCGCGGGCCAGGGCGCGCTCGTCTCGGCAATGTCAATGCTCGACGAGCACCTCGCGCTCCGCGGCCGCGTGCCCGAGACGCTGCTCGTGTAGATGTGCGGCAGCGACACGGCGCGCTACTCTTTGGGTCTTTTCATTAGTAGCAGGGGCGACGTCGCGGCCGTGCAGGGCGCGATGCAGTCCTGGAAAAACGGAACCTGCGTCAACCTCGGCGGTAGCGGAGGCGACGGCACACCCGTTCCGTCCTGGCAGCACAACATTACCTTCCAGTCCCCGCTGACGCTCAACACGAGCCTGCCTCTGGGTCCCGCCACCAACGCCTCGTCGCCGCTGAGCTCACGCGGCGGGGCCGCCCCGTGCCGCACCATCCAGGTGCAGTCGGGCGACAGCTGCGGCAAGCTCGCGGCGCACTGCGGCATCTCGCCCGCCGACTTCACCAAGTACAACCCCGCCAAGGATCTATGCTCGAGCCTGGCGCCGCAGCAGTACGTCTGCTGCAGCGCGGGCCCGCTGCCGGATCGGACGCCCAAGCCCGGCGCTGACGGGTACTGCTTCGCGCACCTGGTCAAGACGGGCGACTCTTGCTCGTCCCTGGCGGCCGCCAACGGCCTGACGAACGAGCGCATCGAGTCCCTCAACAAGAAGACCTGGGGCTGGAACGGCTGTGCCAAGCTGTTCGCCGGCTACAGCATCTGCCTGAGCCCCGGGTACCCGCCGATGCCCGCGCCGGTGGCCAACACTACCTGCGGCCCGCTCGTCGGCGGCACCAAGAAGGTGCCCCCGGGAACGGACCTGACAAAACTGAACCCGTGTCCGCTGAATGCCTGCTGCAACATCTGGGGCCAGTGCGGCACAACGAGCGACTTCTGCACCGTGTCGAAGTCGAAGACGGGCGCACCGGGGACGGCCGCGCCGGGCGAGAACGGATGCATCTCCAACTGCGGCACCGACATCGTCAAGGGCGCGGCGCCCAAGCAGAAATATGCCGTGGCGTACTTTGAGGCGTACACCAAGGACCGCCCGTGCCTTAAGATGGCGGTCAACAACATCGACACCAAGGCGTACACGCACATTCACTTTTCCTTCCTCACGCTAACGCCCGACTTCGGCATTTCGACCAAGGGCGTCGAGGACCAGTTCAAACTCTTCACCAACATGAGCGGCATCAAGAAGATCATGGCCATCGGCGGCTGGGCCTTTTCCACCGAGCCGGCCACGTATAAGATCTTCCGCGATGCTGTCGCCACTGAGGCGAACCGGCAGACGCTTATTGCCAACGTCGTCAAGTTCATCAAGGACAACGACCTCGACGGCGTCGACTGGGACTGGGAGTACCCCGCACAGCCCGATATCCCCGGCATCCCCCCCGGCAGCGAGTCCGAGAGCGTCGGCTTCTTCCTGCTGCTCGACTCGCTGCGCGGCCAGATGCCGGCCGGCAAGAGCGTCTCCGTCACGGCGCCCGCGTCATACTGGTACCTGCAGCACTTCCCCGTGCAGGCGCTCGGCCTGATCGTCGACTACATCGTCTTCATGACGTACGACCTACACGGCCAGTGGGACTACAGCAACAAGTACGCCTCGGCGGGCTGCCCGTCGGCGGCGCAGGGTCTGGGCAACTGCCTGCGCTCGCACGTCAACCTGACCGAGACGGTCAACGCGCTGTCCATGATCACAAAAGCCGGCGTGTCGTCGGGCATGATCGTAGTCGGCGTCAGCAGCTACGGCCGCTCCTTCGGCATGTCCGCGGCCGGCTGCTGGACGCCGCAGTGCACCTTCACCGGCCCGGCGTCGGGCGCCGCCAAGGGCCGCTGCACGGACACCGCGGGCTACATCTCGGACTACGAGATCGGTCAGATCATGGCGCACAACCCGACGGCGGAGATGCACTACGACCGCGAGTCGAGCAGAGACATTGTCGTGTACAACGGCACGCAGTGGGTAGCTCACATGGACCGCGACAACAAGGCCGCGCGCAAGCTGCTATACGACTCACTTGGCTTCGCTGGCTTCGCCGACTGGGCCGTGGACCTGCAGTCGCCTAGCGGGGATGGCAATGGCGGCGGTGGTGGAGGCGACGGAGGCGACAGCGGTGGTGGAGGAGGAGGAGGACGCGGCGGTGGAGATTCCGGTGGCACCATTTATGTTGATCCGCGCATCTGGGACTCTAAGTCACCCAAGGTCATTGCTCAGCCCGGTGTCACGCTCATCTGGCCGCCCAAGCCGCTGGCCTCCCCGACAACTATCAGCTTTCCGCCATGGACTACGTATGTTACGTACTCGAGCCTCCTGACGACTACCGTGACGCGTGAAGGCTCGACTACAACATTTCCCGTCTCTGTCACGACCTCGTGGCCGACGGTGCTGACTATTCCCCCTGGTGGGTTCGTTCACGTCTGTGAATCGGTCGAGACTGGTAACACTGACGCGAGCCATTGTAGTGACAACTACGGACATTCCTGTTTGGGGCGTCTGGCTCGACCCCAAGTCGACCCAGGGCGATATCACTCTGCGAAGCTCTGTCCAGCCGCCGCCATTCCAAATCACTGTCACTCCGTAAGTACAAGAAGCCGGCTATGAAGTCAATCCTCACACTCCAGGCTGATTCTGACCTTGCTCCAGGATCATCAACGGTACTACTTCCGTCATTGATGCCACCACCACCAATACCACAACCCCGGCCCCCATCATCTGGGGCAGCAAGACAATCACCCCATCGCCCATCACAGTCACCTACGGCAGATCTACCACCATCATCGGCGGCATCACCAAGCCGCCGACAGTTCTCACCGTGACTCCGAACCCGTACCCGACAACCACGCCTAAGCCAGGTACCACGGACCCGATCCTCAACATCAATAAACCTAAATGGACGGCGGGCAAGCCGCCGCGCCCAACTGCCAAGCCCGGATGCCCCGGTTGTGGCAAAACGTGTCTCTTCTTCTGTGACCCCAACTGTCCCTTCTGCCCTCCGGGCGCTGGCAGCCCGCCGGGCGGCGGCGGCGGCGGTTTTGACCCCAACGATCCCGAGGACAAGAACGACCCCGAGAAGCAGAACCTCCACCGCGTCAAGGTAGCCGAGATGGATGACGACGAGTACGAGAATAACAATATTGGTAAGGGTGACCTCGACGCCATGTACAAGTCGGCCAGCGACTACTTTGAGAAGGCGTTTGCCAAACCCACTCCCACCTCGCCGCCAGAGCCCACGCGGCAGCCGGACCCGCCTCCGAAGCCCACCCCGCAGGCGCGCTGTCAGATTGAGGACCAGGTGGTCTTCTGGTCGTTCTGGATCTACGGCATCAAGGGCTGGGCGGAGGAGGACGGCGGGCAGAAGCTGCACGACGAGGAGAGCGGGTGCGGCGCCATGACCGGCTGGAGCTGGATGCCGGCGACTGACAAGCAGGCGGCGCAGGCCATCTTCAACCTGCCGCTGTTCATCAAGGAGGGATGCGTGGAGCGGGCCATCAAGTCGGCGGGCGGGCCGATGGTGGAGTGCTTCAGCCAGGGCATGCGAAAGCTAAAGCGAGATAGGGAGGCGCGGGAGCTGGAGGCGAGGAAGTTGGAGCAGGAGGAAGAGGAGAAGGGGAGCTCGGGGCTTGAAAAGCGAGGCGCGTCGGTGAGGTCGCGTTACACGGAGGAGCAGATGCAGCAGTTCAAGGCGTACTATGAGCAGATCACGCCCAAGACGGAGGAGCACAAGCCGTACGTGCCCATGAATTGGGGCATCACAAGTACAGCTTCTACGGGTACGTCGTCGGATGCGGGCACGGCGATTGTGACGAGCTTGGAAACTGATACGGCCTCGGCATAAGCGGAGACGAAAGGCGACATGGAGAGTTGCTCAACTAGTAAGGCCGCCACACGGCTCCTCAAATATATACATATATCACAGCTAAGACTAGACACTGTTTAAATAGTTGCAATACTACGCAGCCTACATGATTGTGCGGTAAAAAAGGCCGGCCAACCGATAGAACGCTGAAATGGCGCGGTACAAGTCGTCCACCGGCACATACCGGACATTCTACTCTGCGGTTGCGGTGCTACGTGCCCATATAATGTCAATTATAGACTAGCTCAAATCAGAAGAAAAATGGCTTAACAAATCTGCTTCTAACATGTTGAAGTCAGGCGCAGACTTCTCTCTTACATCGCACTCTATCAGACAGCATAGCCACTTTTCTGAATGAGTCGCACCAGAGGTCAGAAAGCCATGGGCGAACAGGGTGAGTCTAAAATCTTGCCAAAAAAAATCACACAACTGGGCTGAAATCTTATTCTTTCCTTGCAATCTCTCCATACAGCAGGGCAAGCTTCTTCGCCATCCCTAACCAATATGTCCGGCGTCTTGACCGTGACGCTCGACCAGGCGGTCAACCTATTCCCCCCAAGCCAAATCTCACCCGACATCGCGCTCAATCTTGGCAGCGCGGAGAGGCGGAAGCAATGGCACCCGCATGCCGTACTCGAGTATGGCGGCTTCCGGCTGACGTGCGACGCGCTCTGCTGGGGTCCCGCCGGCGAGGTCATCTGGCTCGGCGAGCAGGCGCCGCACAGGCTCGATGTGTCGACACGTTCCGAGCTGGTGGTGCACCTGTTGGCCAGGAGCTGTGAGTCTGATGAGAGAGGCGAGTTTAAAGTTCTCGGGCTCGGCTTTGTCCTCGTGAATCCCTTCGCCGAGTCACGGTCTACTCTCGGTATCCAGGTAGTCGATTTGCAAGACAGCTCGGGAAACCTCTCTCTAAGTGTCACCTACGCGCCCCGAAATGTGCTGCAGATACAGGACGGCGGCTTGTGGGAGACCACGCTTCCACAGAGCCGGATAGGCTCGTATGCGCTCTGCAAAAAGAGAGACAGCACCAGATACTACGCCCGGACGTCGATAGAGAGTCTAGACGCCCACGCTGCCTCACGAGAAATCGCATCAACCCTTAGTAGTCCGCACCCGCTCATTGCGCCACTCAAGCTTGTCCTTCCATCGGCCGCGGGTCTCGATCTGTTCTCTCCCCTCGCCGACGGCGGGAACCTATTCGGGCATCTGCAACGGGAACGGCGCTTTCCTACTGCGCGGGCCAGGCTCGTGGCGGCAGAGCTGGTGTGCGCACTCGATCATCTGCACAAGCAAAACATCGTCGCGCTGCTAGATCCCGAGAACGTGATGCTCGTAGGGTTTGGTCACGTCAATATCTGTGCGCCTGCCGCAATCTACGCGCGGCGCTGGCAATCGACCGACAGCGGGTTGCAGGAGTTCCCGGCTCCCGAGATCCTGGCCGGTCAGACGAGCACCAATGTATCAGACTGGTGGACGGTGGGCGTCTTCCTGCATGAAATGCTGACCGGCTTGCCCCCGTTTTATCACACTGATAGCTGGAAGAAGCATCGCCGGATCATGACTTCCAGCCTCGCACTCGCTTCCACGCTTACAACGGAGGCAGCAGACCTGGTCTCTCGACTGCTCGATAAAGATCCGGAGCGACGCCTCGGGGCGGGCGGCACTTCGGACATCAAGACACATGCATTCTTCGGCGCCATAGACTGGGATCAGCTCGATTTTAGCAGCCCGACACGTTTCGCGCTACCCCGTATCGCAACCGCGTTTCCCGTACTGCCAAGTGAGAAGGATGATACCTGGCCGACCCCGAGACCACGCCGCATCTCACAGGGGTTTCTATACGAAGAGGTCGATCTAGGCTTCATGACAGATTGGCAGCCGGTGGGCAAGATACGCGAGATTCCGAGCCGCTCGAAGCAATTCAATGAAGACGGCGCATGGGAATCTTGCTGGGACACAGAATCTGGCCAGTTCTTCTTCCAGAATCGCAATACTGGAGAGAAGCTCAGCGCCGTACCTCCACCGCCATCTCGGCGTCGCGGCACTCCGTATGCAGCTCTGGGTACCATGAGCGTCGAGACTGCACCGCCTCCATCACCATCGCCGCAACACCCCACCGAGATGCAAGCCAGGGAAGCGCTCGCTGTTGGGCTCGCCACAGGACACGACGCCCAAACCATCGCGCCTCTACTTGAGCATATGACGAGCCTGAACGTGCCGCTGCTCACCTGTGAGCGTCGCCTCACCGCCAACATGATCGCCCTCGGCGCACACCCAGAGCTCGTCACGCCGCTGCAGTGGGCTGCAGAGCACGACCAGACCGAAACCGCACTGCTCCTCCTTCACAAAGGGGCCGATCCTAACGTCAAGCCCCGCGAGGGCCAGAGCTCGGCGCTCGAAAGAGCCGTGCGGTACGGTAACGTAGAGCTCGCGCGCGTTCTGGCACCAGAGACGGCACGTGCGGCGGCCACAAAGGCGCTCGCACTGGCGGTTGAGACAGACAAGCTGGACATGGCGCAGACCCTGCTACTCGGCGGCGTGCGTTGCGACTTCAAGGCCGAAGACTGGCGCGTGCGCCCCCCGCCGGTGGAGTATGCAGACAATGACCAGACTGACGACGAGGTCGAGGAGGCTGCTGTCGTGCTTTCACCGCTGGTATGGGCGGTATGGCTGGGAAACGCAGAACTCGTGCGCCTGCTGCTCTCACACGGCGCAGACGCCAACGCCGGCTACCACGATCTGGCGCTGGCAGGCAGACGTCGCGAGGCCGTGAGACTCGAACCGGAGACGCTGCAGAAGTCGCAGATTACCTGTGGTCGTGTTGTGCAGCTGGCCGTCGAGCTCGGCAACGGGGTAATTGCCGAGATGCTGCTCGACGCGGGCGCTGACATACATCTCGCGGCTGATAGTGGTGCTATTTTGGGTGATCATATCTGCCCGTTGGTACCGAGAAGCCTGCATCTCGCGGTGACGGCCAGTCTCGAGCGAATGGTGTTGACGAGACAGGGTCTATACACGAGGTAGTACTGACGCTTCAACGTCATAAAACAGGGTCTAAGGGGTGATTCTCTTTGACATTTTTGAAAGTCTTGTAGATGTGCTATTTGTGCACTTATATATAGCTATTTTGTTTTTCCGTACGACAGATTCACCATGCCCAGAAGAGGAACCGAGGCAACCTGCTCATTATCCTCGCTGAATTTCTGCTTCTCATTGCTTTGTGATCTCGACATACTCTGTCTTTTGGGTATCACAGGATTATCTTTTCCCCCTCCATTCTTTGATTGTGAAGTAAAAGCATATTACAGTATTTTCTTAGAACTGTCTCAGACTTGCGTACCTTGAGGTTGTCGGGTCACGAGGCGTCTGGCGCTTTGTTCGGCTCTGATAACCACACGGCTTGCGCGCACGGAAGCGCTCATCATGATGAATATAAATTCAAACTTTCCCGCTGCTTCCAAGGTCCGACTCTTCCCACTATATAACTTTTTCTTCACCTACGACATGACTCAGCTGATACCGAGCATCCAACACAGCCCTATTTTCCTCGGCTTTATTCTGTTTCTACTTGCATTCGCCCTTATACGGAGCTTGGTCGCCCTCTAATTGACTTTCCACAACCTTCTGTCTCTGTCCTTGTCCTTGTTCCTCTTCCTTCCTCCCACATCATCAGCCCGTCTTTGTATCTGTCTCTGTCATGACTTGGTTCATGCTAGTTGAGGCCGAAGACATCCAAAATCAGGCCCTTGAATACATTCGGAGGGTGGAGCGGGAGTGGGCAATTGGGGGGCGAACGGAGCCGGAGCGTAACCGACTACGTTTCCGCCCGGGATGCTTCGCTGCTATAGATGTCCTGCCCCGATACAGAAAACCAGAGGTGGTGAGGTCAAGACGCTGCATGAGGTGTACAATCTGTTTGAACAGGGCAAAATCACCGGGCAGACCGTGGACTGGTTTGTCCTGGCCATGGCAATGACTGGGCATACGGATATGACTTACATATTAAAAACTTGGGACTATTATGGATGTAGAAGGATATTTCACCCGGAAAAAATAATCAAGAGCTTTCGAAACATCTCCGAGACGCCTACCGAGCGGTCTCTACCTGATGGCATTTTCACGCAACCAACCATGGAAGTTTCTAACATGCAGTCAGTGATGGCAGATGAGATATGCCGCGTCGTTGCTGGCGCAAAAATCATCAACTCAGAGAAAGACTATCGCGAGTTAGGATCAATTTTATTCAGGCCAACGTGCCCACCTTGCATATTTGTCAGTACGTGGCATCAGATCAACCAAGCCGAGGACAGAGCATTGCCATAGTATAGTCAAATGCGAACCGTGGATGCGAATGAGGGCCGGCCACAGTTTGGCTATTTTGCCGGCGAAGATGATGACAAGGCCTATCTAATGATGTCCGAGAACGATCCATTTGACTACAAGGGCAGCAAGGTATGCATCGAGACTGATGAAGAAGAGTCTTTTCAGCAGAAGGATACTGGATTAACGGTTCATACGCCTCCAGCTGTGGCTATGAAGAAAAAATGGCCCGGCTACTCCGAAGCTCGCATTCTAGCAAGCTTGGTTCGCGGAAAACCCCCATACACTACCGGATTGGCACGGTTGATGCGTTCGAGAGAGCGGAAGTGGTGTGGTTGAACGGCTTATGTGCTTATATTCATTGTTATGGCCTGATATTATGCATAATTCTAGTCATTTTTAGGCGCGAAAATGTTTGTGCATACTTCTTTCTCGTGGCTTAGACGTGACGTCGTGAGACTCATGTAATAGTTGTGCTTTTTTATTGCCACGCTTTCGCTTCCATCCGCCTCGCATGGTGAAAAGTCAGGAAAAGTAGAGCTTAGAGTATTTAGAGATATCATTGGCTGTAGTTTTGAAGTATACAGGAGAGAAAAACAACATTTAAGCCATACACTTCTGCCTTTTGCTAGTTGCAATTTGCCAGCACTCTCCGCTTGCTGAACGGGTCTTCCCACAGAAATCTTGACGATCCTTCTGACATCTCAGGACTCTTGACTCTTCCTCCTTTCAGACTCTAGGATAGTCATTTACGACAGTCGCGTGCTTGAAAATGTAGTCAAGCCTTGCTTTGTACTTCTCTAGGACCCAGTTCCCAGACTTGACTCACTTTACCATCGCATCACTGACCAATGCTGTAGATAGTGTCGTCGCCCACCACCGTTGGCTATGTCCTGACACTCTCAGCCTCGGGAGTATCATCTCTCACCTCTTCTACAGATTAGCGAGGCACGGGTCTACCTCCGGCCATTAGTCATTAGAACTACGGGTTCATGTGTGTCCAGTGTACTCGGATGGGCTATGCAGTATTTTCCGCTCTGGCGATAGTACGCGGTGCCTTGCTTTTTTTCTACTCGTCTGGGTTCTTATAGAATATTGTAGTACAAGATGAGACCTGAAACATCAAACAGACCGACATCGGCTCGAGAGAGAACCCGATAGGCATAATGCCTATGCCGCTTGCTCAGGTATCATGTCGAGGTATAGCTGGTTGATCCAGTCATAAATTGAAGGGTTTGAGACGCAGACATCTCCCAACATGGAGCAAGACCGAACTTCATTCACGTCTTCGCCGAGCTACATTCCCAGCACTACGCGCACCAGACAGCTTACACGCGAAGAATGCTCTGTGTCTCTTCGCGACCGCTACTAGCTACTCGGCATGCTACCAGCAGAACTCCAAACCCAGACGCTCGTGACCAGTTGTATACGATGGATCAAGCATAGATGGCAGCTACCAATGGCAACTCCCCCAATTTTTGCCCAACACGAACCGACTCACGCGCCTGGAGGCTATTCGTACGACGCCGTGATGAGTCAACGTGGCACACTGAGGAAAGATGTATTACAATGACGTGGAAATGTCGAAACCCATCACGTGGCAGAGGCGAAGCGAGTAGCACAGCGGGTTTAAAAGATAGGCGGCGGCTTTCCCTCCCCTCTCTCTCTTCCTCGCTGGCCATTGCAGCCTCAAAAACACTGCCACCTCCGGACGCGCTTTACCCCAAGTTTGATCCGACCAATCGCGTATACAATTCAAGGCGGCGGCCTCATCTTTACTAGTAAGTCATTCTATATCAGGCCACATGCGGGTGGATCTGACCAGTGCCGGCAGGCCATTCTGACCTGAATTCGTGAGCACGCTGCGACATAGATGGCCGTCTCAGCGGGCATGCCGGTGCCCACGAAGGCGGTGAAAGTCATCATAGCGCAGCTAGCGATTATAGGCGACGGAGTTATCTACAGCATCAGCAACAAGCGCCTGGCCGAGCTGATCGATTCCGGCTGTCCGATGCCAGAAGACTACCAGGGCAAGGTTGACTACTTCATCAAACATGCAACCGAGGTGCAGAAGTTCAGACGAGACTGCGGAGATGGTAGTCATTCTGCTGAGAAGGCTGCATAAACATGTGTCTTGACCTATCAGTCGTGTTGATGGTTGAAGTAGCTTTCTTCAACTTAGAGTTATTGATCCCGTTCCAAGCACAAATATGTTATCATGGTTTGTAAAATCACATTTTGCTCTCCGATAGACACTTTAGAACGTGCTTTAACGGTTTCGTTCATTGTTCACGGCTACTGGCGCCTCGAGCAGGCCCTCGAACGTGCCAACGAGGTCTCTGCGCGGATACTGTGCGTGTCGACTGCGTTTAAAGTCACACCTGCTTTGAATAGCCCTCGCAAGGTAGGTGCCGCGCTTTTACTGTACTATATCATATGATCCCTTCGGTTGCGCTGGTCCCGAATGCACGATCAATCGTGTGGACGCACTTTGATTCCTTATACATGTCGGTCATCGCGACTCCCACAACAAGCTCAATAGATTGAGGATCCCCGTGGGCTCTTGTTGGCGCTTCATGGTGTGTGGCTCCGGTTTATAAATAGACCACAGCAACTATTATATGGTAAGCTCCCGAGGTTGGTAAGGGCAGCTGCAGAAACACGATACCGTGCAGTACAGTGCTCGTCGTACCGTAGTCGGTCCCCGGCGTCTGACAAATACTTTCTGTCAAGCAGATTAGGGGGGTTATAAGCCAGCTGCTGACAAGTACTGTAGCCGGCCACGACTTTTGTTCAACATTTTCCCTTCAGCGCTCATTTCATCTTTGTTTTGGCGCCCGCCCCCTCGCCTGCGTCCCCTGCCGCCACTGCCACTGCCCTGTAGCCGACGGGCGCGAACTCGGCCAGTCGCCGGCTTCCTTTTAGCCAGGCTGACCAACAGACAATCGATAATCACGTCATTCACAATACGAACGCAGCAACGCTGGCTCGATACGATACGATACTGGTCACGAGCCTACACACGTACAAGATTCCGTGCTGTCGTGGGCAGCCACATCGTGACTCTCTCCCACCCAACCAACCATCTACATACATCGCGTGGACATCATCATCAGGCTCCGTCTCCTTCCTGCCCAGCATGGCCAAACCGAGGCTCATCATCCTCATCCGCCACGCGCAATCCGAGGGGAACAGTCAGTACACGGCCCCCTCTTCACATGATCACTACTTCCATACCCCCAACCCCTTCCCGGACGACCATCCCGCTGACCCCCCCTCGACTCGCTTCTCCAAGAAAACAGAGACATACACCAGAGCGTCCCCGACCACCGCGTAAGGCTCACCCCGGACGGCTGGGATCAGGCCCACGACGCCGGCCGCCGCCTGCGCAAGCTCCTCCGCCCCGACGACAAGATCCACTTCTTCATCTCCCCCTACCGGCGCACCCGCGAGACCACCGAGGGCATCCTCACCACCCTCGCCTCCGACGACGACGAGCCCTCGCCCTTTCGCCGCTCCGGCATCAAGGTCTACGAGGAGCCCCGCCTCCGCGAGCAGGACTTTGGAAACTTCCAGCCCTGCAGCGCCGAGATGGAACGCATGTGGCAGGAGCGCGCCGACTACGGCCACTTCTTCTATCGCATCCCCAACGGCGAGAGCGCCGCCGACGCCTACGATCGCGTCAGCGGCTTCAACGAGAGTCTGTGGCGCCAGTTTGGCGAGGACGACTTTGCCAGCGTCTGTGTTCTCGGTACGTCGAACTAATATCGAGAGTGGGAGGAGAAGATGGAGAGATCAAAATACTTGTTCCATCTAGATATGCCGGCTAACGCACAATACCTCGTCGCAGTCACCCACGGTCTCATGTCCCGCGTCTTTCTCATGAAGTGGTACCACTTCACGGTCGAGTACTTTGAGGACCTGCGCAACATCGATCACTGCGAGTTCCTCGTCATGCGCAAGCGGGACAACGGCAAATATAACCTCGAGACCAAGCTCCGCACCTGGTCCGAGCTGAAACGCGAACGGGTCGCCGCCATAAAGGTAAAGGAAAAGAGCAGGGATGGTCGGGGCAAGGACACACAAGACGCCAAGGACGACGTCAAGCGCAGTAAGATGCCTGTCGTCACCAGACGCTGGGGCGGCTGCCCGGATGGCTGCAATCACACGAGCCAGTACAAGAAGCGCCACGAACTTGAGTCGCTGCGGCAAAATGACACCGAACGAGCCGCTGCGTCGCTACACAAGTCGACTACCGCGCAGAACAGACATCGACACCGCCCATCTCCAAGCCTCAATGACGACGACGACGACGACGACGAAGAGGATGACGAAGACGCTGGCGACGACGCCGCCGCTGCCGCCGTGGAAAAGCGCAACGGGCCTACCCTGAGACTGCCGCACATTCTGCACCTCGGCCGTGACTTCGGGGGTAGCTACTCCGGACACGCCTCGGTCGCCGACAGCGACAGCGACAAGCCAGACGGCGATGACGGGGACAGCGAGGCCGCCGCCGCCGCCGGAAGAGCAGCCTCCCATGCCCGAGCCGATAGCCTGCACCGCCGCCGCGGCAGCATCCTCGGCTCTATCGAGGCGCGCCTCCTCCACCGCCACGCCCGGCACCCCAGCGCGAGCAGCATGGGCAGCAACACGGGCGGCGAGGCGTCGCCGGAGCCCGGCATCGGGCCGTTTGTGAATAGGCTCGGCGATGCCCCGCCGCCGCCGCCGCCCGCATCATCCGGCTCGGAGAGGCACCAGAGATTGCGGCGGCGAATGCGGCGGGACGACTGCAGCGGGGCGGCCACTAATGAGAGGAGCGTCGGCGCAAGCAAGGAGGGGGACGGAGATGGTGACGAGGTGCTCGTGGGCATGGAGGATATAGAAGCCGCGGAGAAGAAGGACCGGAGCATAGAGGGCAGTGTTTATTAGTTTTTATTTTTTTTTTAGGTCGTCGGGTCGTCATCGCGATATGATGTTTATGACTTTATCAGTGTTATACCCCCCAAATGTACTTTGCAGATTTGACAAATACGTTAAGCCATGTATACCGATCGCCGTTCTTCTTCTAGCCTTTGCCACATCTTCATCCCTTCTTACTCACTCGCTACAGTCACGACATTTTTTTTTTCAAGTTCTTACGTTGATTTCTTTAAAATCTTCCCTTTTTTTTTTCTTTATCTGCCCTTAACCGTTCTCATTCTATACCATCTTCACACCCGTGCGACAGAGATAAAAAACAAAGTGCCATGCTGTATTAGCCCCAGCAAGAGGGCTATAATCGACAGAGAGAGAGAGAGAGAGAGAGAGAGAGAGAGAAATAAAAGAATTGGCAAAAATCAGGGCGGAAAAATGAAAGATGGGACGAGGAGAAAGAAGTTGAAGAAAATAAAAGAAACACATAATCGAAATGTAAAAAAGGTAAAAAAAAAATACCAAATACAGTAAGCAGTTCTCTATCATGGTCCGCGCCGTTGCAAAAAACAAAAAAAAAATCATCAAGACCATCAAGAATTGGAGGCAAACCGGGAGGGAAAAAAGGCTAATGGATATCAAATGTCAGAACAAATCGAGAAAGTGGATTGGGGGCCAATAACAGACACTCTCCCTCTGCATAGTGTAGCCGTTCATGTATCCTTCTTCCGTCTCGCGCACCCCCCCTCCCCTTTTCTTTCGCTTATTGGGTATACAAATGCATTTGGGTTCATCATTCATCTCGTGATGAAATATCCACTTCTCTCATTGATAAAAGAGCAAAGAACATCTTCTTCGAGTCTCATTTTCCCCAAACATCGGAAAATCACTCGCTTCAGGAAAAATACTTCACCATGGCCTTGCTAAGGCTGATAAAGTCCACCGGCTTCGTCACATAGTCGCTAAAGCCGGCCGCCGTGCACTTGTCAAACACCACCGACATGACATTGGCCGACAGGGCGATCACGGGTAGGCGGCCTAGGCCATTCTTGAGCTCCCATTCGCGAATGTCACGACAGGTCTGGTAGCCGTCCTTGTGTGGCATTTGAATGTCGCACTGGTACACGTCAGTATGCATGCTCTGGCCACGTCATCATCATCACCATCCTCGCCATCTTCTTTAACCCCCTCTCCTCTTCTTCCTACTCCCTCCTCTCTAGCGTTTAGGGGCAAAACTTACGAGAATCAGCGAATAATAGTCGTGGGGTTTGCCAAACACCATTTCGGTACACTCTATCCCGTCGGCGGCAATTTCCACGTCGACTCCAATCTTTTCCAGGTACTTCGTCAGGACTTTTTGATTGATCTTGTTGTCCTCGACCACAAGCACCTTGTAGCCCTTGTGACCCATACGCATCGACATCTCGTTGTAACTAGCCTTTTGTCTCTCTACGAGCTGCTGTGCGTTGGATCGATTCCAATCTGTGCTCAGGTCACGTCTCTTGTCGGGATCGAAAATCACAGCAAAGCGTGAGGGCTTGACGGGCTTATAAATGAACGTTACAGAGTTGCTCGCAAGCGTCTGCTCCGTCTTGGTACCGGCCGCCGCCTTCATCACCGCCGTACGCTGCAGCGAGTCTGACAATATGACAATCACCGCTTTTTCCACCTTCTGAAACGCTGCCACGTCCTCGAGGAAGGCGAGAATGGCCTCCGCCGAGCCTAGATTGATCACAATGTGGCTGAAAGTGACGGAATCATCGCCACCAATCAGACCATGCGCCTCTTCAATCGTGGCAAGGGCAGTGATTTCATGGGGAACGTCCTTGGGCAACGTCATCTCGATGTGTTGCGTCGTCGCCTCTCGGCTATGATACTGCGGACAGATGATGAGGATAGAATACACAGGGGGCGGTGCTATGCCCGTCGGTCGAGGGCGCCCGCTCGGGTCTGGAGTGGCTGTGCCGCCGGGCGAGTCGCGACCAGAAGGAATCTCGAGCCGCATCTCGCTCCAGTCGTGGCCGCTGGCCTTGGCGGCCTCACTAAAGCGGGCGAGCCCGGGATTGACTCCGACCAGCGGCCCAGACGCGGCGCTAAGGGTAGCAGCCTTTGGATTGCTGTTATGGCGGGGGCTTCCGTTTCGTGTCAGTAAGGCGGCCGGCACGCTCTCTCCCGGGCTGGGATCGTCAGTGCTGCGGCGAGTCAAGCTCGCAGGAAACTGCGGTGATCCTCTAAAGGCCCCCTCGGATACGGACTCCTGCCGTGAAAAGGTCGAAATGGTTGATCCCGGGCTCTGAGGCAGGTTGGGCTGATCATCAAAGGTGGGCAGGCCGAAGCGCGCGCTAAAGGTGAAGACCGACCCCTTGCCGGGAACGGCTGTGCCCTCCAGCTTGCCTCCGTGAAGCTCCACGAGCTGACGAGATATCACGAGGCCCAGGCCGCTACCGCCATGTTGTCGCGTGCTGCTGCCGTCAATCTGGCTAAAAGGCTTGAATATGAGCTCGGCCTCCTTCTTCGAGAAGCCGCGGCCCGTGTCGTGGATGGAAAATTCGAGCATAATCTCACTCTCCCCGCACTGCCCATTTGCATCGGTGCATATTCTGCACCGGCTAAAGACTTCGCCGGTCTCGGTAAACTTGATGGCATTTCCTACGACGTTGAGAAGGACCTGGCGGATCCGAATCTTGTCGCCCTTGACCCAGAGGGGAACGTCTGCCTCGACGAGATAGTTGAGCTCCAGACCCTTGCCGATAGCCATGGTGGACACCAGTTCATTGACATCTTCCATGATGGAGCGCGCCCTGAACCACTCAAAATTGAGCTTCATCATGCCGGCGTCTGCCTTGGACAGGTCGAGGATATCGTTAATGATGGAGATGAGACTGGTGGCGCTTGTTTGTATCGTGGTCGTGTAGTCTCGCTGCTCGTCATCAAGGGCAGTGTCCTGCAGAAAGCTGACCATTCCCGAGATGCCGATGAGCGGTGTGCGGATCTCGTGGGACATGTTGCTCAAAAACCGGCCCTTTGACTCCATGGCTTCTTTCAGCTTGGCTTCGAGGAGTTTGTGATCATTAATGTCTGTCGCCGATCCAAAGTAAGAGCTGGCGCCGCGGCCAAAGTCAATGGTGTCAATCTCGACACAGCGTATCAGATGCCAGCGATACTCGCCCTTTTTCGAGCGCAGCCGCAGCTCCGTCGTGTACGATACCCTACCGTTGGTGTCTGTGCTGATCCTGACGATACCCTTCTTCGCGAGCTCGGCCAAGTCGGCCGTCGGCATCTCGTAGGTGGAGCTCGTCACAAGACTCTTATGTCCGAAACGCACCGACCGGGTCGTCGCATCACTCGATCCTCTGGCGCCCCTTTGCGGGTGGTGACCGGGATTGGTGGCTTCGGAAGGTGGTCGAGTGATGGGTATCCGACACTTTGCCAGGTCCTCGGGGTGGACAAAGTCCATGAAACCCAGGCCCAAGGCATCCTCGAAGCTCTGGCCCGTGTACGAGAGCCACTGCTCGTTCGCAAAGGTAACGCCGTCGTCCTCGGTGGCAGTAAAAATGATTTGGGGGATCAGATTTGCCAGCAGTCGGTGCTTGGCTTCCGAGGCCTCAATCTCCTCCTGACGGGCAGCCTTGAGCTCGGCTATGTGCTGATCGTGAATGTCCATGTAGGATCCGAGGAACTGCATAATGACACCTCTCTTGTCCTTGGAAGCAACGGCTCTGGCCTGGAACCAGCGATAGGCACCGTCAAAACGCTTGATCCGCACGGTTCGCGAGAACTGGTCGCCTGTTCGGAGGGAGTGGCCCCAATCTTTGAGGTACTCGTCGCGGTCATCGGGATGAAGGCTCTTCCAGGGGTCGGCGGCGAGGTCGCTGACCGTCTGTCCACGATAGGAGAGATAACGGCTGTTGACCCAGACAATCTCGCCGGTCTGAGGCAATGACACAAAGACGTGCGCGGGGAGCGAATCAAGGATCAGCCGCTTGAGCCGGTCCGAGGGAGGGGGCATATCGCCAGCGGCGGAAGAAATGACCGATATGCTCCTGGAAGGGCCAGCGGTGAGCGGTGTCGGCGGCGGCCTGCTCATCAGGCTGGAGCTGGGAGGCAACGACTGGAACGTCGAGGCGAAGTCCGCCCCATAGCTGTGGAGCATCGAGTGAGCTGGAGGAGGCTGTCGCCATGCATGTCTATCGGCTTCCGACTTTTCATCCAGGCCGAAAGAGATTGGCCCCTCGCTGAGCTCGGAGAGCGGCTCGCTGCTGCTTGCCGAGTTTGGCTTCCTAGGCGGAGCGGTCGCCGCTGTGCCCTCGTGGTCGTCAATCGGCGGCTCATCCTCCTCGGCGGTTTGAGACGCAAGACTGCTACCGGTAAATCGCGAAGTTCTCTTATCGCCAGGCGAGATCTCCATCGAACTGGACTTGGAACGCTGCGATGCCAGGAGAGGGGCTTCTTGCCGGCCCGAGAAGGTCATCTTGCTATTGAAGTAGCTGTCTCCGCCCTGCGAAAGAGCCGAGGGGCTATGGATCGCCTGGCGCTTCCAACCAGGCGTGCTCAGCGGAGAACCAGCAGCGCTCTTTGAGACTGCAGAATAATCGCTGGGGCTGGTGATGCTGCCGGCCGACGAGCGCAGCTGGGCGAGGTCCGCAGCAGCGAGGGCGGCCGTACTCTCGTGAGATCGGCCGTACGGGGCAACAGCGCCGAACCCCGTCGTTAGCGGGCGGCGCCTTTGGATGCCGGCCAGCTCTGTCTCGAGGTTTGTGTAGTGCCGGGCCAAGGAGAATGATGTCGCCATGTGCGGTGAGAGATGCTCGAGGGATCGGCGCAGGTTGGACGGGTAAGGTGTGAGGCTGCTCAATATGGACAATATGGCGATGGGCGCAGCCTTGCCCTTCTTGAACGCGTCGGAAACGGGTACCTCGCTGGCCCTGGGCGACTGACCATCATGCTTCTGGTTGTGTAGCCTCTGGTTCATGTCAGTCATGTCGAGCTTGAAAGGGCGGGACTGCTTGGATTGCAGAACATGGCTGAGGGGAATGTGTATCACGGTCCAGGAATTGTCAAGGCCGATAGCCTCGGGCGGAGGCATGTCAATGTAGTCTGCCGAGCCAGAGACCGGGTCGAAGGAGCCCTCGTCGACAGTGGCATGAGCAAAGAAGGGATTTTCGGCCGTGTCGGAGCGCACGGCAGGAGAGGGTGCAGGAGACTGCGCCCAAGGCGAGGGAGGAATCTGCTCATACTCCTCGTATCTGGGTGTCTGGCTTTGGTTTCCATTATTCTCCTCATAAATCACGTCGTCGATGCCAGGAGGTCTGCTCTTGGCGGGCGTCTTGGCGGCTGTGGGATCGGGCAGCATAGAAGTGAGTTTAGTGAGAGACTCTGAGGAATGAATCTTGGCCTTTTTCAGCGAGTCGGCGGCAGCCATGTTGGAGGCGTCGGCTTGGTGGTTGTCCGGCGCGAGGTATGGATAGGACCGGGTCAGCGTGACCGGGGCACCCCTTTCCAGAACGCGAACAATGCCAGCGTGGTCGATAAGGGGATCAGCCTCAAAGTCCAGTGCCTGCAAAACGGAATGGACCCTTCCCTGACCTTCATAGCGGGCCAGGAATGGAATCTCCCAGCTAGGGATGTTCGGGTCATCCTCGGTCTCGGCGTCGTGCTGCTCGAGCTTGGATCTATCGAGACGGGTACCTGTGCGGAGCTCTCTCGAAGGCAACGGAGCGGAGGTCTTGCTGCGGGACAGATGGTTGGGTCGTCGGAGAGCGGTCGGAGGCTGGTCTTTGCTGTCTTCATAACTTGTAAAGGAGTGGCGGCTCACGATTCCCGGGCGTGCGTATGCGGCAGATGGCGAGGCAACTTGGTCAAGCTGAGGGAGATTATCCGGGGCGCCGGCATCGCTGCTCAGAACAGCGCTGCTGCCCTTTGCGATGTAGCCGAGACTGAGGTGATCTTCCTGGCGCTGATTGTATGAGGCTTTCTGCCCCCAAGGGACGTTTTCGAGATCGGCAGCATCCGCCGGCACGGACAGGGTAACACGCTCGGCCTGGAAGACATCTCTCATAATTTGCACCACTGTATTCCACCATGCATCCAGACCCGGCTCCGAGGAGAGCAGCAAGGAAAGGTTATAGATGTCGGGACAGGGAAAGTCGAAGGACTCGCCCATGGGTGTACCGCTGGGGTTGAATGAAAAGGGCGATGCGGGTATGGACGTTTCGGAGAGCACACGCTCGAATATTCCGCGCGACTCGGAAGGCAAAGAATGGCTGGCGGGAGCAGTAGGGGCAAAATCGTTGGCTCTCTGGGGATTGGCGACGGCAGGGCCAAAGCCAAGCGGCGTGGGCATCATCCTAGGAAAGGGATAGGAGGGCGTGCGTGCGATGACGGCCGGGGTCACGCCACCGCGAACGGTTGTGCCGGACTCTGTGGAAGAGGTGTGCAAGCTTGACGACGCGACCCAGGGCGGGGAAGGCGTGGACTCTTCCTGTATGGAAGCGACGCGCATCTTATTATCGGCGACAGGAGCGGCGGGGAGCAGACCTCTAGCCTGGAGCTCCCGTCGCCCGAGGTCGCGGGCGAGCTTTTCGCGATATTCGTTGAGCTGCAGCTGTGGAGGCAGGTTGGAGGTTTGTGATGCGGATGAGTCGAGAGCGACATGGCCGTCGGCGGCACCGTCTGCACAATAAATTGTGGCGTGATTAAAGGTTGATGCGAAGGTCGGGGATTCGTGGTCATGGTCGTTGCAAGCATTCAGAATCATGGAGCGGGCAGCGGCCTCGGTGGCGGCTGAGAGCGGGTAGCTGGAGCGGCGGGAAGGCATGCTGACGCTAGAGCCATGCAGGAGGGCACACGGAGTACCGTCAATAATCATTTGTCCATGTCTTGATGAGCTGAGAAAGCTGCTGGCAGGAGGCAAGTTGGGCCGTGGAGGCCCGGCAGGAAGGATCGAGTCGAAAAGAATTCGTTGAGAGGATTTCGGGGAGGATGGGTCGGGCAAGAAGAGGTCCTCTCTCCACGCGCACACACACACACACACACACTACACACACGTCCGAGGCCAGCTGGGGAGGCGGGGTGCTGAGATTGTTTTTGCCGATTTAGTTTATGTCTTGTCCACGTCGAGAATGTTGCGGCGTCGGCGGGAAAGGAGAGAGAGAGAGAGAGGTCTCTATGGCTGGATCTTTTTGCACGAGAGCAAGAAGGCAAGGGGGCGGAGGTCGTGTGCGTGTGTGGGCGGCCTTTGCCGTGCAGTACGTTCCCTCAGCAGGTCAGCGGCAAGGTAAGAAGAAGGGAAAAAAACGAAACCGAGCAATGACGCAGAGCCTGTGGGTAGGCTACAAAAAAAATTACGCGGGGATGGGCGAGGAGAGGCGGATGTACAGCGTGTAGGAGGAGATTGGCGCGAGTATATTATGGCGGAAATAAGGACAACGTCAGTCAAAGGAAGAATGGAGAGGGCGAGGTGAGGTGAGGTGAGGTGAGAGGTGCGTTGCGTGTGTAGTGAGTGGTAGGTATTATTGCAGGTACTGTAGTACTGTGTAGTAGTTAGTACTAGTACTACTAAGGCACCATAGGTACTGTACTAATGTACTGTAGGTAGGTACTGTACCTGTAGTGGTGGTCGGCGGAAACAGTGGTGTGGCCACTGTGGGTGTTGCAGTGATTCCAAGTGGAGCAGCCCTGCCGGGATGGCGGCTTGAATTTTCAAAACGAGATGGGAGAAGAAGAAGAAGAAAAAGAAGAGGACCAAGTTTCGTGGACAGGCGCGCGGTTATTAGAAGATGCAACGAGGCGGACAACGATGACATTGAGGATTTAGACGTAATTCAGAGAGCAGAGTCGGTGGTGGAAGAGACAGAGGGACATGTCAGCTGTCAGGGCCGCCATGTTGGTACTACTATCGAGGCGAGGTGTTTGCATGCCGCATCAGTGCCTACAAAGTACTACTAACTAGTACTAACTTGAGTAGATACCTCCTACATGCTTGTACTGTACGGTACTAGCCCGGCGATGGCCGTGCTAAGAAAAAAAAAACCTTGGGGTACAAGGCCCTAGTTGTCTTGTGGAAGTGGGCTAGAAACGGTGGTGGCCAGCCAGCCAGCCATTCACGGATCGACGGGTACAGCTCGTCACCACTTTACGCACAGTTCCATGTTAGCCACCTCCGTACATATATGATAGGTACTGGCTAGTAGTGAGATGCGGTGCGCTAAAATTAAGGTCGGTGGAGATGTTCAGTCCCTCTCTGGCGGCCCACGTCTCTGAGAGAGAGTAGGAGAGAGAGAGAGAGAGAGAGAGAGAGAGAGAACAAAAAGATAAAAACTAAAAGAGCCCCCAATCTTGACGCAAATTTCTCCCGAGCGAATGAGACCTCGATCAGCCATTCGAACCCAATAAATAATTCCAAAAACCACCCTCTCCCATTTTTCGGTTGATTCTGTTCGCATTATCCTAGTATGCTATCCTCAACCATCATCTCCTCGTTCCACCCTCGTCTATGTGCATAATGTAAGCATGATTGTGTGACCTCAGCTGGTCAAGGTGTCTTTGCATGCCACACGCGCAGTATGACGTAGGCTTGGACTCCTCCTCCCACACAGGCGGACAAGACTACTGAAACGGCCAGGCTCAGTACCTGCTACCCCGTACATTGATGGCCAAAATAAAGGAAACACACAAGCCACGGTCAGCGCGTGATCCAATTCCCCCCCCCCCCCAGCGCTCTCGCCCCTCTTTTTCCCTTCCGTGTTCACTATAAAACCACTCTTGACTTACGGATAGTGTACATAGTATATAAAGCACTAATACTTGAAAAAGTGATGAGAAGCTTCCTCCAGTTCAGCGCCACTCGGTCTGGCCAAGGCAGCTAGCTAGCAAAACATGGTTTTTTTTTTTTTTTGCATTCAATAATTCAGCTTTTTTTTTCTATCCTACCTCGTATTGTATTCATGACTGGATTCTCCCATGAGACAAATATCCGATTCGCCACATGGGAAATTGTACTCGTTCCGCCATGATCATCGCCAGGCCCTTTTATTTTTGTCCTGTCAACGGCCACCACACTGGTCACTGCTCATACCAATTCGTCGCTACCGCCCGCTGTATCCGCTTAGATACTACAGTATACAGTACATGCCCGAAATTACCAACGTCATGCCTCTCCTCTGCTCTCCTCGCCCGTGGCTCACAGGCCATAAATCGCCAGCATGGATATAAAAAAAGAAACACCGTGTTACCACCGTCTAGATATCGGTGTGGCCACGCCATCATATTTTTCCTTTTTATTTTCTCTCTCTTTCCTAATGTTTCTCCTGTCCCATTTGTTTCTCACACGTCTCGGATCCTCCACCAGATCAGCAAAGACTTCTTGCCCTCCAACACTGCTAGAGCCTTTTCACCGACACCACGTACTATTGTATCTATTTCAGCTGACTCTCTTTTCTGGCCTGCTCGCTGACTCGCCACCGGCCCAAAAAAAAAGCCAACAGCCATACATTTCCTATAATCATCTCGTATTGTCAATCACTGCTCAACTCAAGTCCTACAGGCCAGTCGCCAGCACCACAGTACATCCATGTCTGCCTGCTCCCGCCTCTCGTCGATTCTTATTTATCCTCTGACGTCATAATCTTAAACCCGTCTCGTTCAAAGCCTTGGCTCTAATATACATTACACAGACCGGGCAAACCCTCCATGTCTTGTTCACCGTGCTTGCCTGTTTTTTTTTTTTTTTTTTCATTTTTTAATTTTTTTTTTCGGTTTTTTTTTCTTCTCCTTTTCTTGTTTTCTTTCCTGTGTTTATAAATAGTGCTTTCGCGCACATAGAGCACATGCTTGCTTGTCAATGCTCTGCTGGTTCCGAGCCAATACCGATTCAAAGCCAAGACCAGGGCCATCCATATTCCCCAGATGGCATGGCCTCCGTTTCCAACAAGAGAGTGTCTCCGTTCTGTTTTGCAGATGATTCGCGTGTCACTGACGCGGCTGTAGAGTGTGTCCCACAATCTCTGCTTGGCTCCCCCTACTGTCACGTCATCAGGAGAATAGAACGGAAGCACTGGAAATCAGCAAAAAAATGACTGCAATACGGAGCCCTGCGAATACTCAGGCGAGGCGAGGCCAGGTCAGGGGTCCCGCTCTGCGCAGTCCCGATAATCTTCCACCTTTGACCGTCATTTCCAGATTGACATGTCCGACGCCGGCTCGGAAACTCGAGGAATGAGCCCATCATAAATTGAGATTGGCGTATGCAAATTGGCCGGTTCCTCTTTGCCCTCGCCATAATAGCGTCGGCGGCGCTGGGCCTTGCTGACGCCACACCCCTTCTCCCCCATGCCAACCGTCCATCCTGCCCACCTTTTGCCACAAGTTCGAGGCCATGACACGGCATGATGACAATACTAGGACAAGGGAGCATCTGTCTTTCCAGTATTGCCTGATATCTTAACAGATCATGCTCCGGATAGGGACCCTTGAGCCTGTCGTGCCTGTCATGTCGCAGTGCTAAGGTACTCCTATACTGTTCATCCATAGCTCAGTATTGGGATATAGTGTCCACATATATGACAAGGCATCTAACAATCATTTACCTTGCCTACCGCGGCCGGGTACATGTAGCGTCAACGTCGAGACAATCACGGTCACGCGTCATGTTGAGCGTTTGTTGCGCGCCATGCTAGTCATCATCGAGCAAATGCGATATCAAAGCCCACGAAACTATTTCTATCCACGGCTGTAGCTGGCAACAAGCAAGTCTGTCTATATCAATCTATACATGCAGGGCATTGCTTCCTCAAGAGGACGCATGGTAGGCCGTAGTCCCAACTAACAAGTAGGCATATGACTAGCAATGTCGGCAACGAGTCAGTCTCTATGTTATTGGGGCTGACTGACTATCAAAGCCTTTTAAGCCTCTGTGTTTTTTATTTTTTCCAAGTTCGTCACTCGAGAGGGCCGTAGCAAGCTTCAGGCCCTTCGCCTCGTCAGGCCCAGCTTGTAGCCGTGTATGCGCGGCAGCACCCCGAGCGCGACCAGCACCAGGGGCGCCACGAACAGCCACCTCGGCACCCCGAGCGCGTCCCTCACGAAGGCCGTCCCCGCCGCGGTCCCCAGCGCGGCCAGCAGCATCCCGAGGTTGGCGTAGCCGGCCCAGCGGTGCAGCCTCCAGACCGCCGCGCGGGCCTCGCCGCCGCCGAAGAGCCGCGGCGCCGCCCACATGGTCGCGCCGAGGAGCTGCTGGGCCCACAGCGACGCCGTCAGCGCCCCGCCCAGCGCCCCGTGCGGCGTGGCGAAGTGCGGCGCCGCCCGCCGCTCCTTGTTGACGTAGACGGCGGCGGACCCGCCCGTGAGCAGCAGGAACGAGAGCGCGTTGAGGCACGCGTGGGCGACCTGGGCGGCGCGCCGCTGATGCGCGGGCCGGCCCGCCGGCTGCAACGCGAGGACGGACTGCACGACGAGCAGGGAGCCGGTCGCCTGGAGGAGCGGGTGCCACGAGAAGAGGGCGAGGAGGGGCCGGGTGAGGAGGACGCGGGCGCAGAGGGCGATGGCGAAGACGGCGGCGGCGGCCTGCGCAACGAAGCCGGGGCCTTGAGAGCCGGGAAGGGGGGGGTAAGGGGATCACGGGTCAGTGAAGGGGAAGTAAATGTGAAGGGGCAGCGCTTACCACTGCAGAGCAGCGTGATGGAACCGGCTTCTTCCTCGTTTTTGGGCTGTGGAATGTCATGGTTTTGCCCCGGCTCGTGGCCAACAACAGTTTTCCGTCGCTGGACTGGAAGAGACGACTGTCCTTGCGAGATGTCGCGACCTGTCGCCATGACAATGTGGAGTGAGCTAGGTGGCTTGAAAATGAATTAGACGATGCCTTCACTCGATTCCCTCCGTCGAAATTTCGCAAGAAATTGTGCGCAATTGGTTCCCCGAGTGGTCCGGCTCTGACGACCTGGCGAGGGCTTCCTTCAGAGTGTGGGCCAATCAGAGCGACGGCTTACAAACCCGCATCACCTGGGTGTGCCTTTTCGAGGGGAGCGAGCGCCAAAAGGGCATCACGGCGATAATTTAATACTATCATGCTAAAAATTTCGGTTCCAGATTAGGACTTTCGTGCGCGTGCATCAGAAGCGAGCTGCCTCGTTTGAAAGTCACCATTGCCGCTGATGAAAGATTCCATGACTGCTCTACTATAGGGTAGGTTCTTGGTCCGCGGTCGGCAGCCTGTGCTACCTGCCACCATGTTGCCGGAGTTTTAACCAGCAGAACTACACGACAGAATCTATTGGACTTGTACGATCTGCTTTAGACGTGGCTTTTTTTTTTTTCCTCTGGTCCGTCTAAGCTGTAGCCATGGTCAGTAAGTGATCGTCGCAGACTGAAGAGCGCGGGACGACTGATCGCCACGACGTCGCCGATGTCCCGCGTGAGGCAGCCACTGTATAGGTGGCCTGCCTATTTTGGTAGGGACAGGATACACGATGACAACTGCCTTTGATGGGCCTCCCATCTACCTCTCTACTTCGTGAATGGGATGGTTAAATATGCGCGCAGTTGGGGGTCGGGATTTCTGATCCAAGAATGTGGCATCTCCAAAGAGGTGACCGCGAGGTCATGCAGTCCAGTGATTCTGAGTAAATTCGGCTGTCCAGCACTTGTGAGCTTCACATCCAGGTTATGTTAAGCCATCGAGTAAAGCACTGGTTACGCTTTTGGCCGAGACGCGCCCAATTACCTGATAGCTTGGAGGAGAAATGGGACCGACCATGCCGCTGCGTGCTGTCAATTTCGCCGCGATGGCAGCTATATGGGCCTACCCAACGCGCTGCACAGTACAGAATGCATATCTGTCGCACGCTCTGCCGCTCTAGCCACAGCCCCCGGCCGCGTCCCGGCGTCGGAGGTCCCCGATGCCCACCCCCGCGACGACCCCACGGCGCTCCGCAGTGGCCCGACCTCGCCCACGCACACACACAGGCCATACCGAGCCATTCAATAATAAGAAGAAGAGTCTCGGCTGTCCTCTGAGCTTTCGCAAGCCAAATCTCTGGCTGACCTCAACTTGCATTCACTCGAATTTCGGACAGGCAACATCATCGCATTCCGATCCGGTCCGCAGCGCCCGCTCTATCATCATGGCAACCACCATTGAGGAAATCAGCTACAAGATCAGCGACGTCAGCACCACCGTCGTCCCCGCCGCTGACATTGACAAGACATTTCGTTCAACGTGCATTGGTAGGTTTCTCTTTCGTCGGAGAGCCGAGATGATCAATCCCCCCTGCGCACCAACAACCAACGCTAATCTTTTGCTATGCTCCTGCTCCCTCTTGCCGTGAAAAAAAAAAGACCTCATATCGGCCACCCTGGGCGGCAAAGTCCTCGCCTTCTCGGATCAGTGGTTCGCCGAGGCGTCCAACCTGCTGACCCCGACGCCGCCCGTCCACCAGCCCGGCAAAATGGTCTTCACCGGGGCCTGGTACGACGGGTGGGAGACGCGCCGGCACAACGCCGAGCCCTTTGACTGGGTCGTCATCCGGCTGGGCGTCGCCTCGGGCACCGTCGAGGGCGTCGAGGTCGACACGGCCTTCTTCACCGGCAACTACGCGCCCTTCGTCTCCGTCGAGGGCTGCTTCAGCGACAGCGACGACGACGTCGTCTCATGGCAGGGGTCGCGCGGCGGCTGGGAGACGGTCGTCGGCATCCGCGAGTGCGGGCCCTCGCAGCGCTTCGCCTGGCGCCTCGACCGCCCGACCGGCCGGCCGTACACGCACGTGCGGCTCAACATGTACGCCGACGGCGGCATCGCGCGCTTCCGCCTCTTCGGCCGCGCGGTGCCCGTCTTCCCCCCGGACCCGGACGCGGTGCTGGACCTCGCCGCCGCCCAGAACGGCGCCGTCGCCGTCTCCTGCAGCGACCAGCACTTCGGCACCAAGGACAACCTGCTCCTCCCCGGGCGCGGCAGGGACATGGGCGACGGGTGGGAGACGGCCCGGTCGCGCGGCCGGGACCACGTCGACTGGGCCATCGTGAAGCTCGGCGCGCCGGGACGCATCGACAGGTTCGTGGTGGACACGGCGCACTTCCGCGGCAACTTCCCGCAGAGGATCCGGCTCGAGGCCATGAGCGCGTCCGACGGCAGCCCGGCGGCCGATGACGCCGGCTGGAGGGAGGTGGTCGCGCCGAGCAGGACAAAGGCCGACCTGGAGCATGACTTTGCCTGCGCCGACACCGAGAGCGTCTTCACCCACATCAAGCTCGTCATGATTCCCGACGGCGGCGTCAAGCGCCTGCGTGCATTTGGCCGCAGGGCAGTCTAGGGAAGCGGATTCGGGGGCATGGGAGGTAGTATGTAGCCTACTATGGCCATGACACTGGCATGCTATTTTTTATCTTTATTTTTATTTTTCGCCCAATATAATCATAGTGGACATACCCCGAGTCTACAAACCAAGCAAGAGAAAGGCAATGAAGAAAATTTACTGTTAGAATAATTTCAAGAAGATGAACACATCGTCCGCTACTTTCAACTTTGTGACTGATGCTTGCCTACCACCGCCTGTGGCTGGGTCAAAGAGGCGTGGCTTGTGAAGCCGGACCCGCCACAACCACCAAAAGCCCGAAGCCCCATCGTCATCAATGCTCATACGACATGAAGACATTACGCATCACTTCTCTCGCCAGACAAGAAATCACCGCATAGTCGCTGACGCTACAGTGACCGGTCCCTTGTACAAAAAAGAACAATCCCACACATGTCGCCCCTCCTCTACGCATAAGGAGTCCCTCGCACGAGCTCCGCAGCGCGGAACTGCCCCTCCTCCTCCTCTCCCACCGCACCGCACACCATGGAACCAGAGTCGTCGGCGTCGCCAGTTGATCAGGACCAACACAGACCGCCCCATCTCATGCCTACCGACCTTCCGACCTCGTTAAACGACCGCCGGCATGCCCCCACCGAATACGTCGTGCCGGAGATGGAAATGTACGACGGCTGGCAAGGTGAGTCGTGGTCAAGGGAGAGAGACGAGACGGGGCCCCCCATCCGTGTCTCTGCCGCTCCCTCTCCCCAAAAATTTTGACATTACCCTCCGGCAGAGGAGCTGATTAATGATGGGATCAACCTTGTGCTCAGGCCAGTCTCAATTTCTCATCACGCCCGCGGTCGCAAAGCCACTCGATTTCGCCCATCTCTCTCTAAACGACAACGACGACTACGCCAGCGACGCGGCCAGGGGGCCCAAGGACAGCGAAGCTCGACTCTTGGAGATGCTGGCGGCTCAGGCTGCCGCCCACCAGGCTGGCCACGGCGCCGAGGACGACGATGCCATTGCCGGCGATGCGAAATTGACCGACGACGAAAAGAGGGACACGCTTCAGAAATCATTGGCCATGGCCGCTAGCAACGGCGACGTGGAAAAGATTTCTAAGATGCTCGCCGGCAACGCAAAGACTTATGTCGACGTCAATGCCTCCGACGAGGACGGCACCCCTCCACTGATATACGCGAGCTGCTTCGTAGGCCTGCCCCCTTCGTCGAGTTCAACATGCACATAATCGGTGGATTGTACTGATCATTGGATTGGGCAGGGCCACGAGGGCGTTGTCAAGGCTCTCATCGACGCCGGTGCCGACGTCAACAAGCAGGACCAGAGCCAATGGAGTGCTCTCATGTGGGCCATGACGAACCGCCACAAGAACATCGCCAAGCTGCTCCTAGACAATGGCGCCTCCTCGGACCAGAAGACACTGTCCGGCCGTACCGCGTTTGACTTCGTCCCTCCCGACAGCGACATGTCTTTCTATCTTCACGATAATGGCTACAACATTGGCAACGCCGGCACGGGCGGCGGCGACGACTTCTACAGCCCTGGCTTCTCACAGGACCGGTTCGAGGAGGAAATGGCCGAGAACGAAATGCGACGCCGTCTCATGATGGAGAGCGCACGCGATCTCGAAGTCGACCTCGGAAATGTGGGCATAGACGACCAGCCAGAGGTTCGTTAGCTAGACGCAGAATGTATGCTCGAATGCTTTGATTCTTTACTGATCCTGCGCAGCCCGTCGAAGAATTCGAAGAGGAGCAACAGGACTTTGACTGGAGCAGATGTCTACACGACCAAATGTTTGTTTTCCAGGAGCACGAGCTTGATCGCATACTCGACATCATCATCACGAAAATGACTCCGCAACGCTCGCCCTCGCAAAAGCCGGTACCGGCCAACATGATCTTCCTCAGCGCACGCTACGCGCACTACCATGCCAGCCCTGAGTTGCTGGAGCGACTGCTCGTCTCCGCAATGGATCTCATCAACGACAAGGTCGAGGCGTGCCAGTGGGACATGACCATCCTGGCCTTTTGGATCTCCAACGCCACGCTGCTCCTACACTACCTCAAAAAGGACACAGGGCTGGTAGAAGCGACGGCCGAGTTCCAGACCCATTTGGCGGAGCTGATCAACGAGATATTCATCCTCATCGTTCGCGACGCGGAGCGGCGCATGGACAAGGTGCTGGACGCGGCCATGCTGGATCACGAGACGATCCCGGGCTTCGAAGACATCACGTTCCAGAACGAGTGGAAGCTGTTCAAACGAAAGACGACGGTAAAGGAAGAGCCGCTGGAGAAGCGGTACAGGCCTCCGTCACCCAAACAGAGAGCCAAGCCGTCGCCGCGCAACGTGAGCTCGCTGCTTTCGTCGACCGTGTTTGTGCTGGATCTGTACGACATCCACTCGGTCATTACGACGCAAATCATATCGCAGCTAATGTACTGGATCGGGGCGGAGCTGTTCAACCGCGTCATGTCGAACAGAAAGTATTTGGCGAGGACCAAGGCCATGCAGATTCGCATGAACGTGTCACTGCTGGAAGAGTGGGCTCGAACGAACAACAGGCAAGCGGAGCACTACGAGGGCGGTGAGACCAAATCTGCCGGGGAGACGACGGCAGACGCGAGCAGACGACACCTGGCGCCGGTGATACAGCTGCTGCAGTGGTTGCAGTGCTTCTCCTCGCTGGCGGAGGACGACCTCGAGGCCCTGGTTGGGACCCTGCAGCAGCTCAAACGGCTGACGCCGCAGCAGCTCATCCACGCGGCGACTCACTACCGGGCAGAGGTGGGCGAGAAGCGATTGCCGAAGAGCGCGACCAAGTATCTCGTCGCGATACAGAAGGAGGCGGCGCTGAAGCGGGACCGGCGGCGGAGCCGAGCGACGTCGCCGATGGCCAGCAAACTAGAAGGCAGCGTGCCATCGACTCCAGCCAGAGGTGGTGGCGGCGACAGTAGCGGGCAGCGCCATTATCACCGACACCACGACGGTCCGGACGCGTCGTCATCACCGCCAAGTGCGCAGAGCACGCCGGCTCGAGCCGGCGGTGGCAGGGGCGGGGTGGTGGGAGCCGGGCACGATGAGGATGCTGGGCCCGGTAGCATCGAGGACGAGGACGAGGCGCCACCGAACCTTCTCATGGACCCGGCGCTGATGCTACCGTTTACTCTGCCGTCGGTGACGGACATGCTCATCTCGTATGGGGCGGGCTTCGGCGGGGTCAACAGGGAGCGGGAGCGCAAGTACATACCGACGGTGCCGGCCGAGTTCCTGGACCGGCTGGAGGCGGCGAGCGGAGGCGGACGGAAAGAGTCCATGTTTGCAGAGAGCGACTGGGAGAATGAAGAGGTATAGGAAGAGAAGTGCAGTGGAGTGCAGTGAAGCGAGTTCTCGAGCCGGCTGGCACAAGTATATAGGAAGAGGTTGCTACAATAAGCAAACGCTGAATGACTGTCAAGAACCCTTTCTCCGCACCGAGATGGACGTTATCTGGCAAAAGAGGCTACGTCGCGCCAAGAAAGTCACGCAGTGTTGAGACTTGTCTAAACTAGACCGCAGGCCATCTGACCGAGAATCAAGTTGGAGATGGAAAGACAGCCCCTTCTTCGTCCGCTACATGCCGTGATAGTTAAACCACCAGTAGTACTCGACACTTCTACACTTCGTCGGGACCATGCACGCGCATCGCCACTTGAGGCATCGTGCTACGCATGACAGTGCGGCCGACTAGCCGAGAATTTGGTCTTCCGCCGGGAGGTGGGGGGACGGCTCGGATTGTTTCTGCTTGATCGGGCTCCCGGTGTGATGCTGCCAGGAAGTTATGGATCGACACTGTCTCACTTTACGTCTTGGTTAGCCGTCTCAGGCTGCAATACCCAATCCTGGGTCATCATAACTATTGCGGGTTACGATAGGTATCTTGCATTATGATAACCGTCTTATGTTATGATAACTGCCTCAGTTTATGATGACCAGTTGTGACGACCATCTTCCACTACCGCGATCTCTACAGGCTGCCACCCAGAACTCAAATTTTACATAACAAGGACGGCGAGAAGCTTTTCAGGACTGTCTTTTTACGATATCGGTCGCGTCTTGGTCTTCTGCGACCCAGATCTTAGCAATGGCACAGAATGGGTCTCCGCTCACATACCCGATGAACATGATTGATGACACCAACACCTTGAGGTGTTTGGTTTTGACGCTCTCGCTCCGGTTCGATGGAACTCTGGACGCCGACAAGCTTAGAGTAGCCTTGACAAGACTGCTATCGCAGGGGCACTGGCGGAAACTGAGTGGCCGTCTACGACTTGCGGACAACAACAGGCTGCAGATACATGTTCCGGAGTCTTTCTCGGCTGAACACCCCGCCATCGGGTTTTCCTCTCAGGACTTTGCAGGCACCATCGAAGATGACCCTGTCGGAAGTGGGCTCCCGAGAGCTGGCAACGGGCCCGTTCAGGGACTTGGAGAAACCTTCAGCACGCTGACCTCGGATCCAAAGATGCCAAAGACGGTATCCGAATTCATCAGGCGCAGTTCCCCGGTGCTTTGGCTTCATGTGGCGACATTTGAAGATGCGACGCTCGTCTCCATCACCTGGCTGCACCCGGTCATGGACATTGGCGGCATGGAAGCATTGCTTGAAGCCTGGTCACTGGTTCTGAAAGGTGAAGCTCACCTCGTGAAGCCCGTCGTCGGAGCTCTAGAAGATGTTCCGTACGAACTGGCAGATCCCGTGAAGTACAATGACTCGTGGAACCTCGAGGCCTGCCTCATGAATCGCCCCGGCAGAATCACGCTCCTTCTGTACGCGCTCTGGAACTACCTCTTCTCCAGAGACAGACTCGTAGGCACATTTTACCTGCCGAGCGACAAGCTAACGGAGCTTCGGCAGAGCCTTCTGGACACGGTGCGATCGGATGGCATCTCCGACACGGATGCTTGCAGTTGGCTTAGCGAAGGGGACGTGCTGGTCGCGCTCGCCGCGATGATCGTGGCGCGGGGACAGACGATCCCGCGAGCGGTCAGTCTCATGAGCGCAATGAACCTTCGTAGAAGGATAGCCGCGCTGGCCTCCGCAGACGGCGTGTTCATACACAACCTGATCATCTTCACGCTCGTGGCCATATCCGGTCGGAAATCCGGAGACCTCGCCCACGCGGCCATGCTCTCGCGCCGCGCGGTCGTGGAGCAGGGCACGGAGAAACAGGCGCTGGGGTACCTGAGCCGGATGCGCGGGAACCTCGATCGCGGTGGCTTCGCCGACCTGCTCCTGGGCGAGCCTCACGCGTCGCCGGTGCTCGTCACGAACTGGAGTCAGGCCAGGCTGGGATGCCGGGCGGACTTCCGCCCGGCGCTGCAGCCGGGAACCCCGGTGACGGAGAGGTCGGGACTGGTCCGGTCGCTGTTTATGCGGGTTACCGAGCTCCAACGGTCATGGAGATACGTCCTTTCGTCCTTTGCCATCACGGGTAGGGACCACGAGGGCAACACGTGGATCGACGCCTGCCTCACGCGGAGGACGTGGAAAATGATGCGCGAGGCGCTGTCCAGGGGCGAACTGGACATGTTGGGCCGGTGATAAGGCGCACATTACTTTTTTTTGGGGGGGGGGGGGGTTTCCCCAATGTTAGGTTTGCCTTTCTCAGGCTGTGATGACGAGAGCATCTATCTCTCTCTCTCCAGGTGACGGTGCGCGTTTCAGACAATGGAGAGGCCGTAAAGTTTGCCCACTCAAGTACGGCGCGCCCAACGCACTCTGACCAGCGCTTGTATTCCCTTTAAAGGACAGTTTACAGTATAGTAGATACGAGAGGACACCGATAATGAGGTCAATTTCAGCTTCTCTCCCCCTTTGTTGTCTTGCCCAACCCCTTGTACAGCGCAGAAGGAGCAAGAGCAGAGCAATAAGCGATGACATCATTTGATTTGCTAAATGATTGGTTGAGAATCCTCTGTCGTAGAATTTAGCTGCGTATCTAGAACTCCGACCGTTTCAGGCGTCCAAAGACCAGCGACGCCGGTACTGACGCGGACTGTAAGCGCCGGGTTCTTCTTAGCCCGGACACTTCACTTCCCTCCTCCCTTCAGTGGGTAGTAAAAGTCTTCATCAACTTCCGCAGGCAAGTCAAATCTTAGGCCAAGCTCTTCAATAACCACCGGTCGCGGAAACCGAAACCCGTCAGTCTCCTTCCCTCCGTTACAGTACAGTCAAGTCTCGCAATGGCTTCAATCTCCCATACCGAGTTCTCCGTTGAGGATTTCGACCGAGGTGAGCCGGGACGACTCGGACACTGGTTTCTCAAGCTCAATCAAAGCTGATCAGCTACCAGCACTCCGAGCTTTGGACGTTGAAATTGGCAAATCCAAGAACATGTCCAAAATCGCGCCGATCCAACTTCTAAACGCTGGTGGTTTCGTCGCCGTCACGCTATTCCACAACCGCCTCTCGACACAAGACATAGGCCACATCATGGATTCCGATACGCCGAATGCTGTCAAGATCAAGGAGAAGCTCCAGAATGCAATCGGGTTGGTGTCTAGGCAGCGATCGCTCTCCGTGGACTGGATCAACTCGCAGATGGAAATCTTCGCCATCGGCCCCAATAAGCAGCGCCGTGATGCGGTCGAGATCTTGTGTAGGATGGTACAGGAGAATGGCCGCCCTCTCGCTTTGGAAACCGTCAAGTCCTGGGACACTATCGTCTTCACGCCACTGGACATGGCTGCGATCAAGAGCGTCGCGGATGCCTACATGGAACGATGGGGCGCTGCCGGCATCAGGATGTGACC
This sequence comes from Niveomyces coronatus, assembly GCA_018831755.1. Taxonomy (NCBI): domain Eukaryota; kingdom Fungi; phylum Ascomycota; class Sordariomycetes; order Hypocreales; family Cordycipitaceae; genus Niveomyces; species Niveomyces coronatus. The sequence goes on along the minus strand of JAFEME010000136.1, from coordinate 3,342 downwards.
CTACTCGTTGATTCTGCTCTGCTATAGTCGACCCAGTACAGGATCCAAGATCCTGTTCCGTCCAATTTCCATTAAACACTATACAAATATCCCATCGGCGCCTCGATGTTCCTTTTCTGAAAGACTGCACTTATCCCGTCCTTGCTATTCGGGGGGCGTAGGTCGAGCGTTTCGGCCAGAGGCTTGACCCTACTCGTCCAGCCGGGGGGTCTTTCGAGGAAGAGCCGGTAATCATCATTATCCCCGATCTCCGAGGCATGGGTGCCATTGCGTCGCAGTCCTTGCTCAATTTTCCAGTTGAACGCGGCGACGAGCGCCTCGACGAGACTTGCCAGCACAGCGTATCGAACCATGTCCGCGTCCCTTGGGTCTGCAACCTGGGACAGCCACCATGATGCCTCGTCATGGCGGAAGAAGTAGGTGGACTCGTAGCCCATGAGGATGACGCTGTCGCCGCACAAATCTTCGTAGAGGCGGTAGAGCGAGCAGAGCGGCGTGTCCCGGACGCGGAACAGGGGAACGAGATGGAGCTGCAGGATGTTGCGCTGCACTCGGGACGCACTGGATACAAGGGGGCCCGCTGCTACTTTGGCGTCCGCCGTGAGCACATCGTGGGCAGGCGGAAGTGGGTTTGCCTCGAAGTGCCATGGGCGCGGGTATAGAAGCTGCCAGAGCAGTCTCCGACGCTCTGAGCATTTTCGGATGCGTCTCAAGGATGCGCGCAGCTCTAGAAGGGTCATGCCGACCCGGCGTGTTGAGGTGTGGCCAGCTATCTTCGCTGGTGTGTGCTGATGCGGTATTATACTGGAATACAGCCGCAGGCGGCAGCTGTCTCGTCGAGGATTAAGATCTCTAAGACTACATCATTTGCGGACATTGGCGCTGTCTAGAAGAGAATCCGTAGTCGTACTGTAGAAGGTTGAGAGGGCTAATGGATACTTCCGCCGTGCGACCGTATAGCATGTACTGTACTGTACATGTGCCACGCCCCCACCACCGGGTGCTATACACCAACCGGGCCGTTAATATGTGCTATAGCAGTAGGAAGGAAAAAAAAGCAGCAAAATATAAGATGAAGCTCTAAGTATTCTCTTTTATAAGCAATTAGTGTCTTTAACACTATTAAATAATTAATTATTAGATATTTAAGTCTATTTTCTATAAAAAAAATAGTCTTAGTAAAATAAGACCTTGTCTTAAAAATTATACATTAGTATACAATATTTTTTTATAAAATATAATATAGTATATATTAATATAATAATAAAAAAATTTATCTTCTAAAGATTTATCTATTTATATATAAGCTTTCCTATAGTTATAATACTTTATATATATATATATATATAAACTTACTATTTCTAAGCTAATAACTATGCTTCTAGCCTACTAGCTATTGTTAGATTATTTAGCGCCTATCCTACTATTCGGATAGGGCATTAGACGTATTGACAATATTTAATAGTCCTAAACGAGTCCGCTTGTCTCTCTATTGCTTGTTTTTCTAGCTTAGGGTGTGTAGGTATATCTGTGTGGCTGTTTGCTTCTTTTCTACAACTCTTCTTTTGTTATAATAAGCTGCGTTCCGTTTGCAGCCGCTGATTGTAGCTAGCACATACTATATGTGCATACACACATCTGTGACGTGTGCCTCCCGGTTTTTGTCCTACTAATGTATGTATGTACGCGGCAAACAGCCCCCAAAAAGACGAGGGCGGTGTAGGTATGGCCTTGGCCGTTGACTGCCTGGAAACTTGTAGCGGCTTGCGTGTCTGAGCTTCTTGTACCTGCAGTAGGTCGTTTTTAGCCTCCCCCCTCCTTGAAAAAAAAAAGAAGCGAAACAACATACATTATAGAAAGAACATTAAAGAAGAGGAAAAGGGGAAAAGGAGAAGAGGCACATCAGGCATTCAAGAACCCCTGTGCGCCGCCACCACCTATTTTGAGTCTTGGATTGGGACTACGTTGGAACGATTGGTGTGCACTCGTTAACTTGGGCCTGAATCATTTCGTCCTCTCGTGCTGGCCTCGCTTGTCGGCCCACTAGGATATACCGACCTTGTATGCGTATGTACAACTGCGCGTGGTTAGGTACCGACGCAGATATTGCGGCGGGCCACTGACAGCGCATAGTCCATAAATTGACTGCTGCGTGGATTGCGAGGGCGTTGTAGATGTGGATTTTTTCTATTTTCAATTTTATTTTCATTCTTTAAATTTTCTCTTTCTTTTCCGTTCCTTGCCCTCGTGGGTTCGTCCCCTCAGCATCTACCGCTTGTTGGTCATTCTTGACCGACTCGCCGAGGCCATACGCGTTTGACACACACATAAGCCCCCAAGCAGGCCACCAGAATGGCAACGCGGTCTGTCGGGGACATGTGCATAGCCCATTTGTGCACTCAAGGAATCCCCGAGTACTAGTCGAAAGCAGTAAAATCGTGTTTTAAAAAAAAAAGAAATGTGCCGTGTAAGCTGGCCTACCACCTCCAAGACATACTACCCGGGTCCTAGGTACAGCACAGAGTTGGTAGTGATTGGTCTGTCTGTCAACCAGGGGCCCAAAGTCTTTCAACTGCCCGCTAGGACGGAAGAAGAAAAGTCGTTTATCCACTTGCGCGCGCGCGGGTGCCAACCGGTTCCCAGCAGCGGCTGGCCGGCCGAGTTTTCATCTTTTTTTCTTCTTTTTTTATCGGTGTTAGCTCAACGAACAGACACAACGCTAGACCTTAGAAATTTAGCCGAGGAACAAAAGGAAGGCTAAACAGAAGGAAAAAGGAAACACGAAAAAAAAAAAATTCGCCTCCTTTTCGCAGACAGCTATCAGAAGATGTACAAAATAGCAGGATGGCACTGTGGCTAAAGAATGGATAGATAGGTAATCAGCAAGGACTGACCGCCCACTGCTTCTCGCTGCCCATCCGTCCGCATCCCACATAAAACAAACCTGTGAGACCTTGCCACTTGCCGCCTTTGGGCATCGTTTGTTTATATATATAAAAAATAAGAAAAAAAAATAAAAACCTCGCACCTTTTTTGTTTATGTGCTTCACCCATCGCAGACAAGGCAGCTTGGACCAGTTAACGGGCTGGCGGCCCGGCCAGCCTCTGCAGCAAGTACTGTTTCTAGGTACATACATGCAGTAGAATGCACAAAAAAAAAAATGCATCTCGCAATTCCCAGACGCACTTTTTCGTAGTCGTTACGTGTTTGCCCTGTTGGTGTCCACACCATCTTATGTGCGGTGTGTGCAGCACCAGGTACTTACAACCTGTACCTGACTTGTCATTGGTAGTATACCTATTTTTCCTTCTTTTCTTCCTTTCTTTTTTTCTTCCCCCCCC